>ML736463.1:0-15274 GCA_009193595.1 Aspergillus bertholletiae | reverse complement strand
AAAAAAAAAAAAAAAAAAAAAAAAAAAAAAAAAAAAAAAAAAAAAAAAAAAAAAAAAAAAAAAAAAAAAAAAAAAAAAAAAAAAAGGCGACAAAACCTCCCAAACCAATGAAACTCATAATCTGGACAGTACAAGCCACATAATCATGGTGTTAAGGCGCCCAAGCCCACCTGCATCCCAACCCAGTAATGGGGGCTCCACTGAGTTGACTCCATTGGCTCCACTTCCGCTGCTCCATTCACTTGCACTGGCTCCTTCCCCCGCCCCAAAAAAGGAACCCCCCTAAGACGAAACGGGAGCTACAGACTGTCGCTGTCCACTGCTTTCGTTTGTGAAGCTCCGCTCTGTCATGATGGGACATCCCGCTTCATCTCTGTCCATCATGATTCTAAAATTTTCCTCTCCTTCTGTGACCTGAACCCCCCGACCTTCTTTGATGGTCCTTCACCTTCTGGTCCGGTCAGTACGAGTTTTGACTGGTCCATTTTCCTTTTACCATCCTTTTCTACCCCAGACCCGGACATCCTTCCAATCTCTTTTCTCACTCTCACACACTCCCTCTCACGCTTATGGTTCAGTGTCTCTCCGCCGGCCGTTGGACGTTCTCCGCCTTAAAAAAAACTCCCTGCGTCCGCTGTCGCCTTTGGTCTTAGGCATCTTTTTTTCCCCCCCATTATTTATTTATTTTTTTTTATCTTGCTCCAGCCAATAGTAATAATTAATCAATCCAGGGCCACCAGGGCCAAGAAGAAAAAAGAGACCTAGAGCGTGAGAAAAAGCCAGAGAACCACTCCCTGGACTATCAACTAGTGGTGCCATGTTCAGCCTTTCCGCTACACTATTACTCCAGTGACTTAGACTCCGCCTTCTTTGATAGCCGATTTCCGTTTGATTTGATTTGATTTGATTTTATTATCGTGTCCTGGGTTTTAATTTGTTCTCCCCCCCTTTCTTGTCAGCGCGCTGAGTACAGCATTACTGCCAAGCGTGGTATTTCCAAGTGATTGATCGCGTACTTGCGGACGCCTGCGTCAGTGGGGGTACTCTAAGGAAATCGATTAGGACTGTGACTCTTGAATCCCTTTCCTCCCTTGCATTGCCGATTCACCTCCCAAAGAATCACGCAGCAAATAACGCTGCGGAAACCAAATCGCCTGCGTGGCTTTGCTATCATCGGGAATCCGTGGATGGTATTCTTGACACGGTCTACATTCTCTTGCTTCATCCCTCGTCCTCCTCGCTCGCTCGTGTCCTTTCTACGGTCGACCCAACCAGCGTTCATGTCGAATCCGGAGATAAGCCGTGGGGGGCTTCGCTGAATGTCTAGTGAGCCGGCTCATGTCCAGGATGAGGTGTAGAAAACGTTTCAAGGAGGATGCTTGTTGAAAATCCCAACAAGAGTGAATGTACCTGACTCCACTATTGACTGCTCTTGATCTCTGGCTGTAACCTGGATCGACGATCTCGACCTTTTCTTCTATAATTTTTTTTTTCTCGTTTCCATTATTTTTTGATATCCCGGACTTCCTCTTTCTGGATCTTTTTGTATAGTCCTTGTTATACTTCGGTGGGACAGGGTGCCCCGTCATCAAGGGCCAAGATGTTGCCCTCAGTAGCACCTTTTCCGCCAGTTCAACCACATCATCATATGAACCATTATCACAGCACTGACACAGTTAATGGCAACTACGACATTGACACGATACCCTTCACCGCCACGCTCCCTCACAATGACATGAACAAGCTCTCTTTCCACTCAGTTCCCCGCACTCGACTGCAGTATCATCCAGTACAGCGCCTCGATATTCACGACACGAATGGCATGGGACTCGGCCCGAACAACCCTGGGGAACATGCACTGAGAAGGAAGACACCGAATGGAACTCTTGCGGCTGGTTACGACGGGACGCCGGGGGACACGACGATACAGCCCCCGGCATCTAAGCATATTCTCGTTTCACCTCTAGAATCAAGTCAAATGGCAACTCAATCGGGCTTTCCCATGGACGCCTGGTCGCAGCTCTCCTTGGAACAGTCATCCCCAACGAAGCCGATGAACTTTCCACCTGTGTACAAGAATGAGTCGAGCCGGACCAACTCAGCTCCCGGGGAGATGGTCCAGGGCGTGAATGGGGCAAGCTGGGTTCGTTCGTTGAACTACGTGCCGGGAATAGACTCGATGCTTAACCAATCGCTTCCTATGCTAGGCTCCCAGCAAAGATTCTATTGGCATAACGGTGCCTATGTTCCAACTGTTTTACCAGCGACTCTCCAACCGTGCCTCGGCCCTACAGCTTCAGCAGGCACCGGTCCATACGGCCCATATTGGCCCGATGGTGTATATATTCCGTACCGTCCAGCAGCCTTTCGAGAGCCCCGGTACAGCTCCTCTAATCTATTCGCGAAACAAGTCAACCCCTCGGGGCTTCCGTTCTTTGATGCAGGACAGCAATCGTTCAACCATAGTGCAGTACCACCCGGTAGTCACACTGATTTAGGTTCAACTTGGGGCGCAGCGCCTCTGGGGATTATCAGTCACGACCCTTCCGTGAAGAACAATTTCCCCCCCCGTCACTCAGACCAGAAGGCTCTTGATACCTCTCAACGCACATTACCATACCATACACGACCGACCAATGCAGGTTCTGCTTTTTCATCACGAAATGAAGCCTATCCATCTTGGTCAGGTGCTGCTAGTGGACCTGGCTTCCAGGGCACAAGTTCCACCGCTAATTCTCGTGCAGCCAATGTGGAATTTAAGGAGAAAGTCTTGTCATGGGCTCATGGTGTTTATGTTGATCTCCTAGCTTCGATTCACCAGGCTCGACGAAATAGCATTTCAAATGCAGGCGGTGATCCACAAAGCCAGCGGTTCCTGAAACCCAGCATATATCCCAAACCGCCACGGCAACCAGGACTGGATTTTTCCCAAGTAAGCCCACCGGAAGCTGGGCGCCGTAACGGCTATCCATCGAGCCAATATGATCACCGAACGAAGAATCTTATTAATCATACACCCCAGGCCGACAGTCGCTCTGGATTTCAGACTCAGCAGCATCGACACCGGCCTTCGCTTCACCATTTCCAACAGCATAGTGACTCGCAGATGTTGGATAGGCTACGCCACACAGGCCGCTTCTCAACTTCAGCTGTCTTGCCCTTTGCTGCTGCACCTTTCGGCAACGAGAATTCACCGTTGGTAAACGCCCGCACCGCTTTAGACATGCTTTCTCCGCTATGTAGTGAGAGTGGCTGGGAATGGATCGACGGTATGCTCCTTGGTGGCTGTCTTGCCTATGGCCTGGGTGACTACCCTAAAGCTATGAGATGGTATTCAAGAATCATTGCTAGAGATCCGCAACATGTTGAAGCGATATCGAATCTAGCTGCCACTCTTTTGGCACTCGACCGTCGAGAGGAGGCACTGAACCACTGGTTACGTGCCGTGAAGCTTCGCCCCAGCTTTTTCGAGGCTGTAGAGCACCTTATTGGTCTCCTGTGCAGTAGCCATCGAGGAAAGGAAGCCGTCAACATCATCGAATCCGTGCAGAAATCACTTCGCTTTCCAAAAAATGGTGACTGCTTCACGGCTGATGAGCATGCTAGCGAGACGGAGAGTGACGCAGAAAGCGGTGCCTCGAGCGCATCTGATCTTGGCTCATACGAGAAAGCATCTTTCGATTACGATGATGATTTCAATCGATCGGTCTTCACGAATAAGCGGTCTGCCGAAACCAGCGCTACTGGCTTTGGGACAAGTGGCTATGCTATCCCGGGCTGCGACAACGGTAGGATGCTGGCTCTTGTCCATGCTAAAGGCAATATGCTATATGCGCTGGGTGATAATGCCGGAGCTGCGGTGGCGTTCGAAGATGCCATCCTAATTGCTGCTGGGAGAAGACGCCACGGCATTCAAAACTTGATAAAGCAGATATTCGCAGCGTTTTCGTATGGATCGCGGCATGACTATGCTGCCCCATCAGAGCAGCATAGCTCGAACGAAACTATTCTCCTATATCCGGACAAGGCTCTGCAGACATCCAAACTGGTTTTCCCTTCATGCGGGACACCTCCTGGCATCAAATTTGTTGGGGAAGGTCTCGCGCGGAAAGCAGCTATATCCACCACGAGCAATTCGTTGCTGTCCCTAGCGAAGATTTACCAGGATGGAATGTCTAGTACCTCTAGCGGGGGGGCGCCTAGAGCCGCCCCAGGTGTCCGGGATATACTTGCACTCTATTACCTTTCACTTTCTCTCCAACCGAGCCCGTCAACCGCCAACAATGTGGGAATATTACTTGCCGGTATCCAGAATAACGCAGCGAAAGGGTTCCCACGCTCTAGCGGTGAGATGCAACATCCCGAGATACCTGGCGTAGCCTTTGGCAGTGGAGTGTCTCTAGCCCTGGCGTATTATAACTACGGCTTGCACCTAGACTCTCGACACGCTCACCTATATACGAATCTGGGCAGCCTACTCAAGGATATTGGCCAGCTCCAGGCAGCTATTCGAATGTATGAACAGGCCGTTCAGTGTGATAACAATTTTGATATTGCACTGGCGAACCTCGCGAATGCAGTGAAAGATGCTGGTCGTGTCAATGAAGCCATCACTTACTACAAGCGTGCTGTCAAAGTAAATCCCGAATTTGCAGAGGCGGTTTGCGGACTAGCCAATGCTCTCAATTCCGTCTGCAACTGGGTCGGCCGAGGCGGCATTGTAAACGGGCGTGGCTTCCGGGATCGGTGGCATGTCAATGAACAAGGGATGCTTCGGGATGCTTATAGCATTGACACGGGTGCTGGTTGGATTAAGCGTGTCGTTGATATTGTCGATCGGCAGCTCAAGGAAGGCGAAACCTGGGGCCGTGGCCTACTGACTCCCAACACAATTGAGCAACTGTGCGCGCAGCTAATTCCTGCATTGAACAGCCGACGATTTGCATCAGGGTCGCTCAATGCTGTTCTCCGGTCATGGGCGGGGCAGAAATGGGAAGGGTCAAGGGTTGTAAAGCTCGTTGAACGTGCAACACGGGCGATCACATGGCAGTGGTATCAGGACCTTTACGTTCATCGGAAGGAATATCCCCTGTCTAAGTATCGCCGGCCACAACTTCCTTCTGGGTTGTCTGCTCCCAATGCTCCAACCGTGTTGCCTTTCCATACCTTTACGTGTCCACTTTCTGCGAAACAGATTCGCCAGATCTCACAGCGTAATGGCCTTCGCATATCCTGTGCAACCCTTCGCTCCCCATGGCTGCCAGCTACAGTGTATCAGCCGCCAGCCCCGCCAAATCCATATCTCAAAGTTGGATATGTATCGTCGGATTTCAATAATCACCCTCTTGCGCATCTTATGCAGTCTGTATTCGGATTACATAACCCGTCAAGAGTGAAGGCCTATTGTTATGCCACGACAGCAAGTGACAAGTCTATTCATCGCCAGCAGATTGAAAAGGAAGCACCCGTGTTTCACGATGCTAGCGGATGGCCTGTCGACCGCTTAGTGAAGCAGATCGTCGCGGATGGCATCCATATCCTCATCAACTTAAACGGCTACACCCGTGGTGCACGCAATGAGGTTTTTGCCGCTCGGCCTGCCCCAATTCATATGTCATTCATGGGTTTTGCAGGGACGCTGGGTGCTGAGTGGTGCGACTACATCCTTTCCGATACCATTTCGATCCCTCAAGAAACCCTCCCCCCAGGAGGGCGCAACCTTAGCATTGAGGATCGTGTGCTTGAGGAAAACCACGGAGAGGACCTTGAAGATTGGGTTTATGGTGAAAATATTGTTTTCACCAGGGCCACGTTCTTCTGTTGTGATCATCGACAAAGTGCACCTGACTCCCAGGACCTCCGTCTCGCTTGGGAGCAGGAACGAGAGATGCGATGGCGGATGCGGAAGGAACTGTTCCCCAACCTTCGCGACGATGCCATTATTCTGGGTAACTTCAATCAGTTATATAAGGTAAGATCTACTACGGGCTTGATCTGGTGCCGGCATAGGGACTAACATCCATTCTTCGTAGATCGAACCCACAACATTCCGTACGTGGCTCCGTATACTGGCACGGATTCCTAATGCCGTACTATGGCTGCTCCGCTTCCCGGACCTTGGTGAACAGAACCTCAAGGAAACAGCCATTGCTTGGGCAGGAGAGGAGACTGCTTCTCGCATCATCTTTACCGATGTTGCGCCAAAGAATACCCATATCTCGCGGGCCAAGATATTGGATCTCTTTTTGGACACCCCCGAGTGTAACGCCCATACGACCGCGACGGATGTCCTGTGGAGTGGGACGCCTCTCTTGACCCTTCCTCGCTACAAATATAAGATGTGCTCTCGTATGGCGAGCAGCATCCTGAGTAGCGCCTTACCCGATTCTGACGATGGCCAAAAAGCCCGCGAAGAGTTGATTGCCACATCCGATGAAGATTATGAAGAAAAAGCCATCCGGCTATGCTTAAGCTTGAAATACGAGCCGGGCAGTGAGGGCCGAGCAAGAGGCAGGCTGCCTGACCTCCGGAGAATGTTATTCCAAGAAAGATGGAAAAGCAAGCTGTTTGATACCAAGCGCTGGGTTCACGATTTAGAAGATGCCTACGAACAAGTTTGGCAACGATGGGTGGATGGCGAAGAGGGAGATATATGGTTATGATATGCACTTCGGATTATACCCCTTCAGCGTTTATTTTTTGTGTTTGCTTGCTTTTCTTATTACCCTGTCGTTTTTTCTTTTCTTTTCTTTTCTTCTCCCCCCGTATGGGCGCGTCATGCATGGCCTATGATATACCTATGTGAGCTATATTTCACAGCTTGGTGTTTGTTCTATCGATGTAATCGTTTATAGGGACGTCGTTCCCTCTGCATGCTGGCGTTTTTTGGATATGTCTTAGGGTACGGACCAATGACGAAGTTCCCCTTCTGCTGTATGATTCATGCTAGCAGTCGAGTTGGAGTTACTGTTTGGGATTATGACTACGATCTTTCATGGGTAGGCGTTGAGTGGCTTGGTGTGAGCAGTGAGACAACAGGGGTAGTGGTACAGCTAAACTGATAGATGGCATGAATCGAGATCGCTCTCAATCTTTCCAAGTTGGGAGTTATGTTTTGCATCTTCATATTAATCCCGTAGAGGTGGTAATTCAAGAATAGTCCCTTTGTGGTTAGGATTTATTTTTCTGTCGAACTTCCTAGAAATATCCTGAAGTTCCCACTGCCTTGCGACTACTAGGGAGAGAGGCACCTATTCGGCCCCGTGCTTGCTTGCATTGAGATAAATATTAGGTATTTCAACAGTCAGCGTATACCTGTGCTTGAAGTTGATACTGCCAGATTCTGAGATTCGCCTGTGTCATCCAAATCAGATCTCTCGCTCCTAGCAAATTTCCTTAAACTTTTTGGTTATACTGAAATCGCCTCTGAAACTCTCTCACACACCATCTTCTCCAGGCTGTCTGGATTGATTGGGTCACAAAAAAATCATGCCATTGTGAAAAAAAATTAAATAGCGTCAAAGCTCTGGCAGTGCCTTCAGGCCATGCAGCTGCCATGCATTCGGTGTCCTCTTTCGAAATTCTATCCTTCCTGCTCATCGATGGAAATAAAAAGGTGGGAATGATGACTTTGTTCGGCATTGCGTTTAGTAGTGCGAGTATTTTAAGTAGGGAGAGAGTTTCCGCTTCCAAGCTCTTATAGAGGGATCAGCGAAGTGCAGCAAGTAGGTAAGGCGTAATTGTTACAGTACCGTTTTCTGTAGGTTATTTGACAGTTTTACCCGAGTTGTGGAAGAGTTCTTATACCTATAATCTGAGAAATAGATAGTCATGTAGGAAAGTTTCTCTTCATGTTGAAGGCCTTCATTTATGTACCAACGCGGTATACGCTAAGGTATGTATGTCCATGTCCATGTCCCACAAAAAAACAAGAAAAAAAGCCCCCCCAGATTCTTCTTATTGAGTTATATATGTCTCGTCTGTGAAGATTGTGGAATCTGTAGTGGTTAGGAGTTGTTCTACTATATTTATAGTAGGCCGAGGGTGTTTTAGAGTGGCGTTGGGCTGCAAGCAGGTTGTGGATGGTTACAACTAGTTGTATATGGGTTTTTATAAGTTATGCATAGCTGATGATTAAGAATCACTATTTATAATATTTAAGATACAATAACAAAAGTTTTGAACTATTATAATTTGATATAAAAGAGTTACTACTCTGGCTAGAGCTATTCTACTACTCTTTAGGATAGCTTTGGGCTTG
The DNA here is from genome assembly GCA_009193595.1 of Aspergillus bertholletiae. NCBI lineage: Eukaryota > Fungi > Ascomycota > Eurotiomycetes > Eurotiales > Aspergillaceae > Aspergillus > Aspergillus bertholletiae. The sequence continues at coordinate 7,014 of ML736463.1, read as the reverse complement.
TTCTTAAGTATTCTCAACTATTAATCTAAGAAAACTAGATAGATTTTACGGTAGCTCTATTATTATTATTACTCTTTTAGATTATGAAGTGTGATTAGTCTTAGAAAGAGTAATATTTTGAACTATTTTATAATTCGATCACTAAGTTGAAGATTAAAGGCGATTGTCGTGTTTAAGTCTCGATAAACACTTGAATTATTCACACTGTCACTTGTCTTCCTCTTACTCTTTTATCAAGCCTTCTATGCAGTAAGTTGTGCTGACTATACGGATCAAACTAAATTAAAAACCAACTGATTTGAGGCTGATTCGAACTTTTGAGCAAGCTGTAAAAGCTCAAGATGTCTGGAAGCGATGTCGATAATGATTTTTCCTATAGTGAGGTTTAAAACCCCATTGGCCATTTACAGATAGGGCTCCCTTGAACCAATATTTGTACAGGCTAAGAAAATACGGGATTTATCCCGGAGAGAGATCGCCATATTGATTTTGCCTAATCTTGAGTATCTTTTGCTGTCCTCCAGCTTCCCCGATGGCGATTTGTTCTTGGATTGTTCCAACGCCTACGCCTGGGTCTGATTTTTCTTGTCCCACTTCTGGCATTCATTCCATGCCTCGATCCAATATGGCAGCATAAGATCGGACTTTTAACCATTTCTTACACTTGTCAAAACTTCCAAACCGGAGTACTTTTATCAAACCCCTCCAGCCTTCTCCTTGGCCTAACTCAGTGTGATTATCTCTAGCAACTAGCCGGAGATTTGAAGGACGAGCCATAATCTCAGAGAATCAGATATCGATTCCCACTGAGCATGCTTATCGCGCACAAATAGGTCCTTCTTGGATAATGTGTCTCTGTGATTTTTGTGTGTTGTTGTTGTAGTACTCTTGTCCCCCCTTAGTTTGGTAATACTGGAGAGTATTGACTCTATTGCATTCTGACAAAGGCGTATCTGAATTGAGCAGTGTCTCTGAATTCCCACATGAGTAGCCGGTGGGCCTAAGGTGCACGATAGCAGCTTTTGTTGTCGAGATAGCGCAATATGTACTCGATCCTGCTCGACAGGGAAGCGGTCGTCGAGAACGCTAGGTGGATGTGACGGCATACGGTCGTAGGGATCTTCGCCGGACGGGGCAGGTTCCAACTGGGAAATCGAAACAATGGAATGAATGAATGTGCCAAGATGCAGGTAGTTCAAGACGATAGATATACATGTCAACCAATAGCCTCAAGGACTTTGAAAGGGCCGGCATATTGCTGTGAGAGCTTGGTCTCCATACCCCTGACTGCAGGCATTGAATAACTTTTGTGTATTCGAAGGTAGACAAGGTCATTAGGCTTAAAAGATCTTAGCTTGATGATGATGCGCATCGTACACCTTTTTCATGTGGACTGCGGCATAGTGTCGAAACGTGTAGTAGGATCTTGCTCCACTGATGCTGGAATCCATCGATTCAAAAGTCTTTTTAATAAGGCGCCACGGTTGTTTAAGATGCATACTGAATATTAACCTGTGTAGTGATTGCTGAGTGGAGGCATTCAATGTGGAATTTATTGTCGATATAATAGACGGTAACACTGAGGTCCACGATGGCAGTGAATGACCCATACAGAAGTAGGTATGGATGACAGGCATGGAGATATTTATAGGGCCTGTTCGAAAGTACTGCGTTCCCATTTAATTTCCCAGCGGTAATGCGTACGAGTTTGCCATGTTTCTTATGGGCAATACCAGCGACGATGAAGCCGTCACCCGTCGCGTAGAAGTCCATATTAAAGTGCGTGTCATGACCTATGGCAAGATCTAGGAGGTGGATATAATACTCATAAGTCCCTACGTGGGTTCATCCTGTGTCTGTGCCCGCTGAACCATGATAATTTCTGGAAATTAGACGGTTGGGCTGGATTATCACCACCACACACACACACTCTCTCTCTTCTTGACATGAGCTAGTCACGGCACAATGGTTGTGTCGACAACACCTTGCAGCACGGCGAGTAAAATGTTTACCTTCGGCCACACAAGACGAGATCTTTTATAGCGGAGTTAGAAGCAGCGTGTATTTTGTTGTCAGATGTCGACCACGCAGCCATGAGGGATCCGAAGACGCAAATAGCTTGTATTTGTCCTGAACGGAGCTTATATTAGTACATCTTCTTGATCACTTTGGACATTTTTAACCTGAATACCTGGCTTTTTATATTGATATTAATTACGCAGCGGAGCAAGCTGCGAAAGTTATCTGGGTTCTGATTGGGATTCACAACGAAATGGTCAGTTATGTTCAGTCAGAAGTGAAAATATAAGATTTTGTCACTCTACTTAAACTAGCCGGTGGTCAGTCTTACCGGCTAGGATTTTAGACTATAATACCACTTAATCCACCAGCTCCTGGGGGGTGGACTGCTATCCTTTGGGTGCAAAGGGATGTACCTGCTCTTATTAGAGGTCCATGGCGATAGATTGCACCGATCTATATACGGCTCCATTCGACAGCGAGCACAAGCACTACCTGGTCTACTTACCTATCTCCTTGAGGCGAGTGTACCCAGCATTCCACATTGTGTTCTTTGCAATTCTATGCAACGAGCATCTCCCAGCAGCTGTTCACCGAGCTCGGTCTCCATGATCCGGCTGATATGGCCAGTGTTACTTCGTCCGATCGGGTCATGTGATCAATTCGCTCCTAGTCGACATACCCTGCCGATGGCCTGGTTGGCGATGCTTTGTGAAATTGGAGCGCACTTTCTAGCCGGGGGAAAGATAGCCCTAACAGTGGAAATCTTAGATAGGGGACCTGTAAGGGCGATTGGGTTCAAGGTAATCCTGGGTTGGGGAATGTTGCTTTGCTACCTCTGACCAGGCATCCTTTGATGTATCAGGTTAATATACCGGTTGAGCGTATCCCTTGGATACGTGGTGATGATACACATAGGTTCAAGGCTGGCACACGTATGGGTAGCCTTTCGTAAAGCAGTCGTTTCCGTTGATGTTTCTATTGCTATCATCTGCCCTTGTGACTTACGTTCACCACGGCTACCGGGAGACTTTCCACCACAGTAGGCATGGCAGACGCAGGAGATGAAGAGAGAGGGTAGCTGGTATATGCACGTTGGATAATAAGCGAAGCCGCGCGAGGACGAGCTGTTAGCTCATAGCCGTCAAGGTAATTCGAAATGACGGGTGAAGAGTGAATGAGACGAAAAGACAGAAACTGAAAAAGAAAGCACATATGTCGCAACGAGAGACTTCCTTCGGCATATTAATATCTAGTCAGCCTCTGTGTCTATTGTGTTGGTACTCCTGGATATAAATAGTAAAGTTATGGGGCTTCACGAGGTTAATAACCATCTCTTCAGCCGTCTGGGATAACCAAGTTAGCTAGTCATCCTTAGCGCAAATTCCTGATAGTACTTGGTAATGACCCCTGCCCTCCCTGGACTCATTGAAATAGAAAATCAACCATGTCCATGTCCAAGACCTCGTCGACTGTCTCTTGGCACAGGGTGTTGACCTTTGTTAGGTGAAGCGCTGGGTTGACCTTCCTCATTTTTCAGAATACCTCCTTCTCGATGTAATTCCTGGACTAATATTTATGAAGGCGCAGATAGAAAAAAGTGGATATATGGGCCACATTATACCAGCCATATCCTCGGCATTTCTCATAGGCTGGCCTAACCTAGCCAGCTAGCATGCCCAATAAAGTAGACTTCAAACAAAGGGTTGAGGGCTCATACCAATGATAGAGGTTTGTATTGCACCACGATTTCGACGGGCTTCCGGTCCTGAAGCCAGTTGGGGCGAAGCTGCAACCTCTTCCACAATACAGTATCTATATTGCCGTCCATTTGCTAAAGACATGGGCTGAGCCGCAAAGATATCCTGATAGGTATGGCCTCTTCGGAAGCAATATACTTGCGTACCATGGGCCATGCGCATAAGGGGATCGAGTATTAGACCTGATACACGGGCATTTAGGCAGTTTGAAATTTTGATCAGGACCATAAGACTGGTTCTTAAGTATTAACGCTGACCCTCAGCTCAGGACAAGGGGCAGGAATGACATGAGATTCCTATCAGATGCCCCACAAATTGTAGGGTATTAAGGGTAGCAGTGATGGTGACAACAGCAGACTGCGCAGAATCGTCCTCGACAATCTCTGCAGACGGGTCAGTAAATACCGGGATCTGCTGGTGGGGGGGGGGTTCATCATTCAACATACGAGGCTGTTGAGGCGAATCCTATAGAGATGGGGTATCACCAGAATGAATACCCCATTCTTTTCCTCGGTTTTCTTGAGGTCAGCGTTAGTACATGGTGAACGGCAGGTTCGATCTTGCATGGATAGATATAGGCCGTGCATAGTAATGCCTATTAGGTTTGGAATTGTTGTTCCTTCCTCGGCTGACGCCTAGAACCGGATTCTCAACTCTATCCTGGCCATCGTTATCGATGTTACAGTCCCCGCTGGCATCATTCCGAGTGTGCAGTGTGCATCCAGATCCCACCATTGTAGTGGCGATTGCCACATATCCCTTCACCCTCCCTGGGAATTCAGGCAGAAAGGCCCGAGTGAATGAAGAAGGGGCGTTTTTTTTCGGAACTTTAGTTTCCGGGGAAATCATTTCGGTAAGAGTAGATAGATGGCTTCTTGAGTTAGATGGTTTGAAAAGTATAGCTTTCTGGGATAGAACTCCCCCCCTCCCACGGACCACCTGCGAGACAGGAGGTTTGGCATCGGTATTTTTTTTTTCTCTCCATCCAAGTGTGTGGTTCAGTCAATGGGAGTGGTGTTCGATGGGTGGCTTATAGTGGACATATTGGAAGAAAAAGCTGGGGTTGTTCCGCACGGCGGGTGGTGTTCTTTATGGCCCCCTTTCATGGCAGCAAGGGGTTTAAGAGTGATGCCATAGAGTCGATGTCGATGTCCCTTATTAGACAGCGAGTAGGATTATCTGCTGTAGATGAAGTGGACTCAAGAAGATGAGCATTGGAATTGGAATTGGAATTAGAGAAAGGTCGTTATATACAAGTAGGAAGATGTGTATTCCTCGCTGAAGAGTCGAGTGAAAGCCTACGGTGCTTTATCATACCATCCTGAGAATGAATGCTACGCATTTAATGAATCGAAAAGGCCCAAAAAAGCCATGAATTCACAGACCACGACGGCTCTCCCGGCCAGCGTGAAAGAGTAGCCCCAAATTCCACATGCACCTATCGAGGTCCGTCTCAAGCCAGGCCCTCAGTGCAGCTGCAGTGCAACCATCTCAATCCGGGGCACATGATACTGCCCTGGAATGAACAAGGCATAAGCCTGCAGAAGCCAAGTAACGGCAACCTGCAAACCAAGTGTGACAGCGCTTGTTGCTTTCATTGCTTGCAGGCAACCAGACCCCCTTCGAATGTTCTGGTCTGTCAATATGCCGAATTGGTCCAACAGGGAACGCTTGTTCTTGAGAACGTTTGCCCAGGCTCAAAACGGCAATGGAGCGCACGCCTCAGGAATGATCGCATGTCTGTTGGCCATATTTTAGTCTTCAGACGTTATGGAATTCACCCAAGGGAGGGGGGTTATTAATAGCAAAATGTCACCGCGGGTACAACCGATTGACTTGAGCCCTGAGCAATGAAGGGATCGTGCCTTCTTCGTCGACGGTGCCTGTTTCTATAGTTTCCCCCTTCCAGCAGACATCGGGTATGCACAGGATGCACTCGATTATCGACAGATTGCAGCTTCATGCCTGTCGAAGAAGTCAAGTGGACTCGGCATCCGACCGACAGACAGGCGAGCTCACAACATCATGACAAATTGGTCAGGGACAGGAATGCAATTCCCCGATCGAGGTGAACCAGTCGCATTGGGATGTTCGCCCGTGCGATCGAGCAAGTCCGCCATACGCGGAGAAAAACCCACGGCGACCGAACGCCTCCGGATTTGTCATTCTGAGCCTGAGTCCATGAGGGGTTTGGATCTTAATTTCGTTTCCCTCCCGAACACTTTCATGTGATCTTGATAGTAGTCGTCTCTCTCTGTGTGTGTCTATGACATTAATCAACTAGGGCCTCCAACTAGCTGTGATGATGCAATTGGTGTTTGCGTAGATGGCGCACCGCCCGTTGAGCAAAAAACAGGATGTGGTTGAATAGTCACCACACATCAGAACGTCGGCATCCCCGATATTCCTCTGGTCCCCGAAGTGAGTAGACAACCTCAGTAAACCCCTTCCCTCTCCCAAAAAGGGAAACCAAAAAAATTAAAAAATTAAAAAAAAAAAAAAATTTAAAAAACAAAAAAGGCTTCTCCGTGAGGGAAACTTTTCATCCGAAAAAAAAAAAAAAAACTCCAAAGTGAGTCTCAGCTACCATGCATCGGTACGCCCGTTGATGCTTTCCAAACTCATACTGGAGGTAATGTAATGTACGAGCATACGGAGAAGGTACATACCGTACGAAATATGGAACCTCCGTATGGAGATACCGATACATACATAGAATACTGACAGTACAGAACACCGGGTTCTACACCCACACAACTGCGTTTCCCGTTCTCATACACGTACTCCAATACCAATGATACGGTAATATGGAGGAACCGGGAACCATGACCGCAACGGCTGGTATCTGACGAGCCCCACGTGGTTCGCAAGAACCCCCCCTTGGCAAAAGGAGAGGTTTGTGCTTGGGCCATGAGGGGCTTCTTGGACTGTGATTGGTCTGGGACCTGGGCGCATCGCGTACTACCTAGTTGGCAAGGGAGATTACGGTAATACCCGCTGATGACAAATGGTTTGCTCGCTGTTTGGCACCCGAAATGGCTTAGTGTTGAGTGACTTGTCCTCATGCTGGTCATAGCGGTCAGTCGGTCTCTCAGCTAAAATCCTTCCACTCCAACGGGACGACTATAGACTCTTCGACTTGCTAGTCCAAGCAACCCATCGCTCGATTTCCTAAAAAGGAGACTCGCTTCTGTAGTTTTTTTTCTTTTTTTTTTTTTTTATTATGTATCGTTTT
>ML736462.1:0-15280 GCA_009193595.1 Aspergillus bertholletiae | reverse complement strand
CAGTCGATCTCATCATCATCTGAGACAAAATTTGAAAGGGCCTGTCAAGTCTCTCTAGTGATGGGAAGGTGATAAGACAGCAAAAAAAAAAAAAAAAAAAAGAAGAGGAAGAAGAAGTTCTCCGATTCGTGCAAGCACGCTCGTTGTCAAGAAGGCGAGATCTATATATGCTGGTGATGTAAGAGGCGGATTTGTATTGTGCTGGTAGGTCTAGATATGGTTTCAAGCTTCTTGCGCCCACCGGCGCTCGCGGAGGGGCATTTCTTCGCCGGCTTTAGCGCGACTGCCGTCGAGCTCTCGACGCCAGGCGTAGTATTCGCCCAGGCGAGTTTCGGCGTATGAGGCGTAATCAAAGTCGATTTGCGAGATCTGGGCTTGGATGAGAGCCCAAATACCCCTATTTACTATTAACACTAGGTCATGGATATTGACATTGGAAGGATAAACGAACCAGTACAACCCGGGAATTCCGCGGAAGCGATCAACGTCCTTATAGAGTCTATCGATGATCTCCTTCTGAGATGACTCCGGAAGACCTTTGTGTTGGGCATAGCTACCGACATACTCGGTTAAGAACTGGCGCCGAATAGCACATGTAGGCATCATATTGTAGTCACAGTCATAGCCACCCCATTCAGCAAAATGGTTGGCGATGTCGAACGCGGCTGGGGATGGGGTGGCATATTCATAGTCAATAAAATGTACAGTCGCTGTGGATTCATCCGTGGCTGTGACAGAAGTATCTGCGGAAGGTACAGCTATGACATTGGCGCAGAGAAGGTCGCAGTGGGCAAATACCAACTATCGAATAGGTTAATGGTTGGCTGGAATCCTTATGGCACAGGAGTGGAATGCGATGTCTACGTACCCCGTCTTCACCGATGCCCTCGCCGTCATCCAGTTCACTGACAACACGTTCAAGCTCTCTCTGAAGATCGAGTCTGCGCTTGCGCTGCTCATCCGTGGCAGAAGGCAGAGCAAGGATCCATTTCTGGAGAACAGTCCACATGTTGGGTCCCGATCGTCTTGGCTTGACTAGAGGGAAGTCAATGTCCTTCTTAGACGGATGGACATCTACTGAGTTCAGAAACACATTTTCCACTTCAGACAGGGCTGGGGCAGCAGCTCCACCAATAGGAAGGACTGCATGCCATTGTCCAAGTCTTCTAGCAACGCCATGCCAAATGGAAGCCGTCACCAGATCTTCATGAGTGGCGGGGCGTCCACGAATGAACCTATAGAGGAGGCCGTTCTGGAAGCGAGCCAAAAGTGAAGGGGCTAGGCCATAGCTGGCAAGTAGGGCGTGGGACTTCATTTCTCCTATAGATATCTACTCAGCATTGTCGCAGTGGGCAAACAGGAGAAAGGGCGTATGTCCGGAGCCTATCTTACTTTCGCGGTCTATAAGAATCTCTGTGTGATTACCGTACGCTCTCATCAGTACAGCTTCGTTGTCTATTTGTTCTTCGGTCAAGCCAGGCTTGCGATTTATAATTTTGAGAAGCTGGGAGCCAGTTAGTTCGTGGATTTGACATGTTGGTTGCTAACTGGTCCGGTAGAGCCAGCTCGGAACACACAGTATTGGTGATACCGTCCGTGAAGCGCACGAACTCAATGTTATTATCCGCGCCTTCCCAGTGAGGGTTCAAGGACAAAACCAACCTCAGCGCAGACGCTTGAGAGTCGGCATGGTTATATGACTGTGCAATGTACCGCAGCGCCGTGAGAGGACAACCGTTTGGCTCAGATGTCAAACCCATGATGGCTATCTATTAAGGGGTGAGGGGCGAAACACCGGACGGAGGAGAAAGCGGTCAACTATAACAGCTCTAGTATCTAGCAAGTCAGCAAATCTCGCAAAAAAGGCATGATAGGTTGTATAGGGCGAGAGTATCTTTCTGAGGCGAGGAGGGGAAAGTACAAAGCATTGGTGTATATACTAACCTGAACGGCGCCTGTGGCACTTTTTTTTTTTTTTTTTTGGGCCGTTGTATGAGACCTTCCCGTAGTATTAGTGAATGATAAGGATGGTAAGCGATGAACGTGATTCTAAAGTGAGTATTAAATTGACCGGCAATCAATACTCAGGGAATACAAGCAGAAAAGAAAAAAAAAGGGGGAGAACTATTAAGCCGGCGTGGGAGAAGGAGGAGGAGGAGAAGATTGGTCTCGTGCTTGCATGGCCATGATTGGAAGCTAGACAGCCTGAGGCCCTTAAGGCAACGAGCGACCCCCTCGTTTCCTTACCAGTTGCGGTAAATTGGAAATTGCCCCCTTCACGCCGACTACGTATGCACATATGCTTAAACAATTCGATCATCCTCTGTGATTTTTCTGTGGGGTAACACCAACGATTGTCAGCACTATAAGCTAGCCTATGATCTGGTCCTTCGGAGAATATGGTTCGCATTCCAGTCCTTGACCGTTAAAAGGAAGGAGTTAAAGTAAGGGATGGATGACAGCCCCAAAGTATGTATGGGAACCGTGTTATCGTGTAAGGTACGGAGTATGGAGTACACCCGTATTACTCTAACCTCTTCGGTCACCGCTCAACTCAACCACTTTGCATGTGATCCTCAACCATGTGACTGGCCACGCTTGGCATCGGCCTGAGGCATGAAGACTAGTCCACCCGGTATCACATGACCTAAATACCCTAAGCCCTAATGAATACTTCTCTCGGTAATTAGCTAGTCCCAAAGGTGTCCTAGTGGCTCCACTCCCGGCCGACTACAAAAGGCCGGCGTTGGCGCTGCCAATTTTTGTCTCTTTTTTCTTTTCTTTTTTTTCTTCATCATCAGTAGAGGTTTACATTGACCATATGTAAATCAATACCGGAGCTTCATACAAAGTATGACTCGCTGAGGGTTATCCGTGTGGGATTTTGCTCGATGGGTTTCCTTCCGTTCCCAGCTTCGGAGAGTAAATGTGTTTTCTCCCAAATTATGGCTTAGTTAGGGATTCTTTTCGCAAGATAAGAGCCCCAGGCGCCTAAGCTGTGGAGGAGGCACGACATCTCAATTAGAAAAATAATGTCCGTACTTTGTACTATGAAATCAGTTTCATAGTCCAAAGTTCGTTTCTATCTCTGTAGACCTGTTGCGGAACAGTGCACTTCGTCTTGAGGCTTCATATGTTGAGCCCCTGGATTGGACGTCACATCCCGACGTATCAATCTCTAAGAATACAGTCGGTGCTGGACTATCGTCGTTAATGGCATCCATGGATGTTGTCAGCTTGCTCCGATTGAAGCATCACAGGCGTTGCTTGTTGGTCCGCTTAAATTACTTCACTGCATCCGTCATTGGCTGTGGTTATACTTGATATTGTACTTGCTCATTATCAATGCCAAATAACATCGCCCTGTAAATGCATTTTGTCTAGGGCATGTAGTGAGCACGTCTGCTATGCATTATCTTGACATTGGGCAAGTGAAGCCAAAACGCTTGTCAAATGAGTGTCGCATTGTTAGACTCTTTAATCAGGCTTTTACTCTCGCTTTTAGGGCATATGCTCTTCCCAGCTGCAATTATGCTCAATCAACCAGTCCAGTCCCAATAACGAACTGCGTCGCTTTGTTGCTGAAGGGCCGTCAACACCGTAAGCGACATGCCAATATAACTAATCCTAGATTAGTGCCATCGCGAAATGTCTCGGCGATACGTGCGCGTGAATGTATGCCTCCGAAGTTTACCATGTTCTAACTATGTTAGTGTAATATAAGTGTTTCCCGTGTCTCATTTATGCTATATAGTAACTTCAGACCCGTCCAGCCTGTCCAATCTGGATCCTCTCTCCACTCCATTTATCATCGCTCCGCAAGACTGGCCAGCTTGTCCCGTCAGCCTTGACTAGCGTCAGCTCCAGCTTAGTGCCCAACACCTTGTATTGGGATTTTTCGGGATCAATCGGCGCGAAAAGCTGATATGTATCCTTGTACCGCTTGTTATCAGTAGTGGGGAGATCCAGATCGATCGACTTCTCGGAGAAATCAACCTTAGCCTGGTTCTTGTCGATCTTCTTAAGGTACAGCGAGACATTGACCGAGTGTGGTGTTTGGTAGAAGTCATTTCTATACAAGGCAGAAGGAGATTAAGACCCAATCGATACAAATTTCTCAGAAGAGGCACTGCCTTTCGCAGGATGGAGGATAGTGTTCACTTACCTGATACTCTCCACCTTCTCTTCACCAGCCGGCTTGCCCTTTCCAATAAAAAGATGCTTCGTTTTCTCCTTGCAGCCTTCAATCTTCAGGAAATCATCAAAATCCAGCACTCTCTTCTTGCAGCATGACCATCCCTTGCTACCCTCATGGAAAATCGGCTGTCCGGGATGATGAACACATTTCTCCTCCTCCCGCGACACAGACGGGTTATGGTTTGCACCGCATCCCTTCCGGCGGCATGTGGCATTAGCTGGGATCTCAAGAGATGGGTCATCGGACTCGGATTCTTCGGGGACTGGTGTAGCTGCGTTGGACGGAGGGGGAATGGCGGGCGAATGTACCGGCCGAGGTACCCCGCTATCTGCGACAGGTGCAGTGACCGGCTTCGGGGCAAGCAGTTCGGGTGCATCTAGGTTTATTTTCTTGGGGGGTTCAACTGGGGTATCATCGACAGTCGAATGCTTGCCGGTGGTACAAGGTGGGATCTCGAGGAATTCATCAAAGGTGAGAACGCGGGGTTTGCAACATTTCCAGCCTGTAAGCAACGGCGGGTTAACGTTTGGTGGATTGCACCGCAGGGAAGGATAGTGGTGCCATGCAACAAGTCCTAGGGGCCACCGTAGGCACCAAGGTCCTTGAACTTACCCTTTTGGCCCTCGTGGAAGACCGGCGGTCCAGGATGATAGACGCATGGCTCTTCGGGATCGGTAAAGACCTTCCCGCAACCCTTGTGGACACACTTGGACATGTTTTTTTTTTTCGACGAGGGTGGGGGTGCAATGCACTTCTCGACTTAACAAGATGTATACTATAAGAGCAACAGTTTAAACTGCTTCAGTCCACAAGACAAGAACTTGGGGCTGGCGGGGGTAAACCACAGCGAAAGCCACGCAGAAATACTGCCGCCGGAGCTGCCGCCCAAAGTGGCCCGAAGGGGTTTAGTCTGGAGAAGCTCGAAGGTTCCATTTTACTGGGGCTGATAACTCTATTGATTGACCGTCGACATCACCACCTGATGCTAATCTGCCCGTTCGCGGCGCTGCCAAACCACCAAACAAACAACTTTTACCGGTCTTCCCTTCTATTTTAGATTTATTTTTCTCAATTTTTTTTAGTTTCTAACTTTTCTCACACATCATGTTCCCTACCGCCATCCGTCTCTCCCAGGCGGTTCGTGTTACGCTCTTCACTCGTATCGGCTGCGGACTGTGCGACACCGCCAAACACGCCGTTACTCAATTACACAAGCGGCGGTCCTTCGAATACTCCGAATTGGATATTATGCTCCCAACCAACAAGCCCTGGAAGGATGTTTATGAGTTCGACGTCCCCGTCTTACATGTCCAATCTGTAAAGGGTCAATTGGAAAACGGAGAAGCCGATCTCTCCGATCCAAAGAAACTGTTCCACCGGTTCACCGAGCAAGAAGTTGAAACGTTGGTTGATGAGGCCGAGAAGGCGAAGTTGTGAACTCTAGGCCGCATATAGCTTAATAATTCAGTCATATCTCAATCCATCTTTCCCCATGATATATTATACTCCATTTGAAATTATTCCTTGGTAGCATTACGGGTGAGGTGCGAGAAATTGGTTGACCTTGTTGTCGTCCATACAATAATCGGAATATATTTCCGAATCAGCAGGGCAGGTATGGGCGTCGTGGCCGTTGGTAAGGGTTAATGGAATGACTTGATAAAATATGGTATCTGTTAATAGCTTCAGCATTGGTTAAACTACAAGATTATAAATATATAGTCTAGTACCTTCTGATCATCATAGAAATAACGATTATGTTTTGTTTAGTATATAATGTAGGAGTGGGTATCAATCTCATTCCAGCGGACCAGCCAAATCTATAGGTAGACTCTCAACCCATCCATAGTATCCACTCGTATCCTCTACCGACTGCCCTCGGTTCCTGTTATGGGCCGAATTACCATTTCTTGTCCTTTCCACAAGCCGATTCCGGATATTTTCATCCAAGGCCGTAGGCACGCTGGTGGATACGTCGGCAGCGCCAGGCCTTTTAATGACGTCCGAGAGGCCTTTTAATGTGTTGCAGCATAGCTGCGCTATACGCGCTACCTTGCCGTTTGGTCTAATACTATGATAACGGTCCAGCAAGTCGATAGCTCGCGTCAAAGATGTCTCTACCTCCACTTCATAGATTGTACCAGAGTTGTTGTTATTGTTGTTGTTGAAGCTGGCAAAGTTACTTTGGCGAGCTGCAAGAAAAACCGTTCCGCAGGCATAAATATAATCTATGTTCTCCCAAGATGGAGAGATGAGATTGCGGTGTTTGTCGTCTGGGCTACCATCGAGCGGCCCACTTTCATGCGCATGAATAAGGTTGATCAACTCCAAGGCGACCGTCACACTTTTAAATGAGGCGTCGCGCACCATGCTAAAAATCACAGGAGAGCTGGATAAGCTAGACTCGTCTTTGGTAGCATGAGGGCGGCCTCCAGGCCGACAATTGCATTTGGTGGACAGTGCCAGGCCTAAGGTCAGCAGAGGCCGATATAGTCGAAGACGAACATATAGGTAGCGTGCTCGAAGAACATTCCGCTGCCGATACACAACCGGATCGTCCCATATACCGCCCGCGGTATCATCTTGTAGGAATGATGGCAAAGATGCTTGCCAATCGTATAAGAGCGTGTCCACCTCCAAGAAGAGTTTGAAATCGAAAGACAGCAGCTTTTTCGCAGCGCAAGTATTCGGCTGCATTCTCAGTTCATCCTCCCATGCTAAAACATCCTCGACGTGGCTATACAGCCTGGCACATGCCGTCAGAAATTCTACTAAGGATGGACGGTCTGCTGTGACGGCGGGGTTGCCCCCAGATATAAAATCAGTGTAATCAGTGTCCCAATGGGTTGGTAACGGCACCTTCAATGGGTCTGAAGTTTGCGGCGGAAGCCCTAGTTGCAGTGCAATCATCCGTTCCAGAATCATGGCACTATGCCAGAGTCGTCGAGCGAGTTCGCGATTTCTCCTTCCTCGAGTATCCTGCACCCCAGCCGTGAAATACGGACCCAGAACCTGTGCCATACGGATGGTAAATCCTATGAACATCCATGCCAATCTTGAGTTTCCAGTTGCATATAGATACTGGCTTTGTAGAATATACGATTGAATACGCCCACATAAAGACCCGCTGTTCTCCATATCACGGGACATCCTCTGACCACGATTGAAAAGACTTGTCACAATTTCGTCATTCACATCGCTTCTATTCAGTCCAGCCAAACTGAAAATGGTATTCAATAGGCCATGGAAACTACTGGGGGCTGCGGCTATATCTTGCTCAGTTCTGGTAGTCTCGTAGGCTGTCTGAAACTCTGAAAGGTCCAAGATCGGCAAGTTTGCATATTCTCTCGCTAAATAGGAGAGAATAAGACGATCGGCCATTTCCTGAGACAAGTGTACCGGAAGGTCCTCGCCGTTCGCTCTAGAGACGGAAGGTTGAATAACTCCGTTTGTAAACATGGGAATTTGAGTCAGCAGAGGTATACTGTCTGTCAAATCTTCGTCCTTGACTCTACCAGTCCGCTCCTCAACCGCTCTCTGCAGCCTCGTCACTTGCGAGGCCTGCACGTCACCATCATTGAGGCGAGAGCCTTCCTCCTGGGTGAAAACAGCGGTGTGGTAGCTTTGATCCGAACTAATGGAGGAGATCTCAATAACGTCGCCTTGTGCAAATCTAGGCGACCGACGCGCTCTACGACCTTCCCGGAGTCTTTCGTTGTTTGGAGTCGATATCGCAACAGCATCTAGATCGGAGAATGCCCGGGTAGTCGTACGTCGTCTCCGTGGGGGCCTGTAATCCACATTAGCAGGACTCAATTAGATCAGATTTGAATCATACGGAGGAGGCATATCCTCAGGGCGATAGGAACATTCATGTGACACGCCCTTTGCCTGACATCCTCCGCATGCTATGCACAGTGCTTGTTAGTGCGATCTTCTCGCGCAGTGTAGGGGCGCAAGTGGGTGGGAATAAGATATTTAGGCAGCAAAGAGGAAGTGAAAACGTACTTGGTTTCTGCCTGTCGCATCCTCTCTTCTTGAGGCGACATACACAACAAACCGGCCCGGTAAGGGTTTTGGTGTTGCGCATCCTGTGGGCGCCTGAAGGCTGTGTAGTCGCTTGAAACCCTGTCGGCTCAACATTCAGTATCGATGAATTTCCTATAGACCTTATTGCACTAACAGGTAAATTGGTTGGATACTTAGTTGTACGCAGATTACATAGATAGGTAAGTTAACCAAGCGGTGAGAGGTTTCCCGGTTCTCTAACAGACACTTAGCTCTCAAGTCACATGGGACTAGGAGGTCCATTCGGGTCCGTCTGATAATATTTCGGTTCACTCTGTTGCGACATGTACCTAAGACAACTAGACCATAGCGCGTACGGTTGATGCCGACACGACAAAATGCAAACAAACGTTAGGTCACGGGAAAGCGTTTCTTAATCATATGGTCCGTGCGCCAGACGTATCGAATTCCAGGTCAAACAAGATGGATCGATTGATCTCAAACAAAGATTGGCCGATCCTGTTGTTGGGTCTTCAATCATTCTACTACGTACCCACGTAATATCCTTGTTCCTACTCTAAATGACATGACAGCGTGCGAGGGTTCCTACGATTCAACCGTTCACGCTTCCTAGTCTAAATTCTCAAGGTCGTTTAATGGATACGAATACAGAAACCTCATCCCTAGCCGCACACGGAGAAAAATGGAATGGTCATCAACGATTAAATATTATTAGGTTCTGTACAAGACCACCCAATTAGGTCAGTTCCAAGTTACCAAGCGGCAACCGTGGGTATGAAGTACAGCCTGCAAGCGACTATCAGAGAGCTATCCAGGTCATATCTATCAACTAACGATCAAATCTCGTTAAGACATCAAATATGGCATCCCAGGCCGAGGGATATACACAAAGCAACTGAAGTTGTCCATATATAGAATGAGCCAATATTGCTGCAGAGAATCCAAGCCAGCCCTGTGCGCAGTGACAGGGAAATTAGTAGTCCACAAGTACGGTTTGCCCGCAGCCAGTTGCGCGCCGACTGGGAAGTAAAACGTAGATAAACAAACGCCAGGTCCGTATTCCGCAAACAGTGGATGTCAAATAACGCGGCGATTGAAGAAAAAAGTAAAGTAATAATAATAAAAAAAAAAAAAACCACGTCAGTACTGCTTGTTCATCATCTTAATCATTGCAGTAGTTGGGAGCATTAGTTGCTGCCATTTCGCCGCGGCATTAAACCGCATCGAAGGTGCGAGGAGAGATGCGTATGAATCGGTCAATGCCCGTGGGAAAGTGTCAGAGGGATCCATACAATGATTACTCAGAACCACATGACACCGACAACTAGACCTATGACAATAGCCATGCAGCTGCCGCGTGCAGGCTGTGTACTCGGTCCATGTCCAACACCCTTGGGGCCCTCGTCGTTTACTATAGGTGAATCAGGGATATCGGTTGGCTTAGTAAGCGATTGTGGGGATGTGAGTGCCAAGGTCGAGAGCGCGGCATTGCTGCCATTCGATGGGAGTACCTTGGGTACAGTCCGTTCTCCAATGCGTTGATCAGTCTGTTCTGACAATTGTAATGTCTCTTCGATCATTGTTTCAGAACCGGGCGGTAGTCGTTCTCTTCGGAGAGTGTGTGCAACAGTCCAGCTCCCAAGATAGGCCCTCGTAGCATGGCAGGCCTGCTGCCATAATTCACGTAGATGAGAAAAAGGGTATTGCGGGCTTTGTGCCGGACCTTCTTTCGCCGTTGTCGTGACATTGCAGTTATATGATCGAGGAAGGAGCGCCTCATTGGTAGGAGAGGGGCTGATAGCTGAAAAATTAGATACATTCGAGGCGAGAGAGCTAGATGCTGAAGCAACCGGAGAGACGTTCCTCGTGGAAAGAGGGTTAGATATCTGGCGATCACCCATCTGTTGAATGAAAAGCGATTTGAAGGCGCGTACACCCCGCGCAAAATTTGATGTCTCTTCGGCAAGGTATGCTATCGAATCAGTGTCAAAGACCGTCGCAGCCTCAAATGAGCTGCGTGGCGTGTCTGGCACGGAGCGCCGCGGGCGATGAACACGGTCAAAGTCGGACAGGCAGTAGCCATTTATTGCCCACGACTTACACTGACTGCCAGTCGTCCGTATCCTCGACCGGGTGTCGATTGGGCCATCTCTCACACGGGAAGGTTCTGTGTTCCATGCAATGTGAGATCAATGCTATAACCGAACAATCGCAACAGAACAAAAGGCACTTACGCCGAACATCCTTATAATAGTAACCAATACACCCGAAGCGCAGATTATAGAAGTCCCACTCTTTTGCCAAGGACACCAAGCTGAGCAATGAGAAAACAAGCAGAGCAAGAAAGGAGATGGCACCAGGTTTGTGGAAGCCTGACCGCATTATACACCTCTCGTTCCGCGCTGGCGATTCTCGAAAAGGCGAATTTCTAGAGTCAACAGATTTTCTGCTTGCGTGTAGAGCTTTCGGGATCAGGCAACCTCATTGCCATGCGGGATTGGCGAGTAAGCTAAAAGTAAAACCAAGTACTGAACAGTGTACGCGGAATATCCTCCAGCCTTATATTATTATTTTCCCCACTCGCACGTATGTCTCACTCTCTCCCTCTCTCTCTTTTTTTTTTTTTTTTTGTTTTTGCGTTGTGTCGGGGGTCGGTCGGTCGGCGCCTCGCGAGTGACTTGGAGATGAAGCCCCGGCAACGAGAGAGGCACAACACGCAATGGCGGGGTTCAACGCCAGGTGAGGAGAGGAGGATAGGGCTTTAAATCGGCTCGGGATGTTTATTCTATGTCGGGTAGAAGTTTTGCAGGATCCGATCGCTAGTGAATGACGTAAAGGGTGTGGTCGCAACGTAACAACCGGTCGCAAGCGGTTGTTGCCAAGTCGATAGAGGCCAAGGAGGAGGTGCCCGTGGGGAATAAGCTGGGTCTCAGGGAAAGGAGAAGGTCACTTCCAGGGTCAGGGAGGAGAGAAAAACAACAATGAGGTCGAATCAGAGAAGCATCCAACCCCCTAAGCATGCAAGTATGACCGGTGATTATTTTTGGCAGAAGCGCTTTGGCAGCTCGATTGGCACGAAGTCAATAGCCTTTTCACTAGTCCTGTGGCCGATCTGCACGTTATCTTTCCCTTCTTGAGGCTTTTTTTTTTTTTTTCCTAGCTACTGCTCCGTCCTCCGTACCGCCCTGGGTATTTTACCGTAGCATCGGTTAGTGTCATCAGCCTGA
Source organism: Aspergillus bertholletiae (assembly GCA_009193595.1). NCBI lineage: Eukaryota > Fungi > Ascomycota > Eurotiomycetes > Eurotiales > Aspergillaceae > Aspergillus > Aspergillus bertholletiae. The sequence continues at coordinate 3,826 of ML736462.1, read as the reverse complement.
GGCAACCCCAGTGCCCCTCGCATTGCAACATCAGAGACTGGAACTGGGACTTCTGTCGTCCTTGGTTCATGGTAGACCCAACCATCTCAAAGAGGATCAGGAATACTTCGCCCAGCATTCCATCGGGCTTAGAGTTTCTTTGTCCGAACCAATTTCTTCATTTACTCCAGACATTTCAACTCTCCACAAACCTACCCCGTCTTTAGCCCTTAGATCACACCATCGCTCCTTAGTTTGGTTACTATACCATAGTACTTACTTTGCTCCCATATAACCTATCAGAATCTTTAATACCGGCTGGCATAATAGCACATGGTCCACCGACGGGCTCCAGTTGGAGCCATAGGTAACCAATGGTACCCAATTAACCCCCCTAAAGTCGAGATGGTACATTTCGAAGGGCTACCTACATCCCATCCCGTCTATTCTTTGTAAGGCTAGTTTGGGGACTAACCTGTCTTTTTTTTGGTTGCAACGACCAGAAAGCAGTCTAAGTATACTCTGAAATCGGTCATTACTTGCTAAAAGGTCACTAGAAATGTGGATGGGAGTTGGATTTGTTATGGCTGACTGCAAAATCCTAATTCTGGGCACCTATACTTTTGTCGTTACCATGTCTGGAGTAGTCAAATTGAAATCCCAATTGGTGATGCAAGCTGACGTGCATATACAGAAGTATATCACACTATAGTGTGTCTTGTTAGTTTGATAGAGCAAGCCTATCCATCAACATTCCATATTTGGAGTGTTAGGAGCATTGCTCTCTCTCTCTCTCTCTCTCTCAGCTGTTATATGGGAGTGCTGTTTATGTCCCTTAGGCAAGGTCGGAATTCCATGGTCATTCTCCATGAAACAGATCATACCCAGTACATTCGATACTAACACGTTGTGATGTCATGAATAGTAACTTCAAGTGTTCTATTAGTGGCGTTTACCTCTAGATTGATATGATCTTTTTACTGCTATCTGTCAACAGATTTTCAATCTTACTGCAAGGCCACCAGCTATATAGCTACCGAACTCGAAAGGCAAGCAAGGAACAGTGTGCCTCCCAGCATAACGCTTCCTTTTGCTATCATTATGAGGTTGGATGATACAAAACAACTATCTAGAATTACCGCATTAGAGGTATAGGCGCATAGAAACCAATAAAAAAAAGGACCCAAGAGTACATAAAGCCGCTCCAAAACAAAAGTAAAAAGAATAAAGACAAGGCCGATGCCACATCTATGAGGACCTTTAAGTTTCATCAAACATCCACACCGTAGCACATTTGGCCATCATGTACAATCGTGGCGACATAGTCACAATTCATTATCAGCCCTTTAATGTTAGATTGGGTTCACCATGGTAGGGTCAGGAACGGCCGGAGGTAAGCCATGGCTAGTCTTTGGCGACACTGTTATTGGTGGCACCGGCGTGACTGTTGCCGGTGTATCGCCGATTTCACTCCTCGAGCTCCCGCCCCGAAGTGTCGCAGAGGCTGTGCTGCTACCTTCAGTGCTGCTAGTCTTGCCCCCACGCCTAACCATCTTCCCCAATATTCCAACGATCTCAGCGGCATCCGCAAAGCTTTCATCATCCATACCCTCTTGAGCTTTATAAACATCTGCTATAGCTTGTTTGGCCACCCGCCGACAAGCATGGGAATCATGAAGGCAATCGTAAAGATAGGCCGCGTATTCGAGCTTAATGGACAGACGCAAAGGGTGAGAGCCAGGAAGAAACCGTTCAGCCAAGAGAGCTGCATGGTTGAAACATGCCGTCGCCGTAGGAGTGTAGTCAAGCGCAGGCAGAAGAAAAGAGGATGCCTTGGGCGGTTGAACGGGCGCAAGTCCAGGGGGCACTTGGATAGAGGTGTGCCGAGAGACGTTCCCCGAGCTATAAGATGGTTGCTCAGGGACGGATATTGATTCTGCGTTCAATCTAAACGAGAACCTTGACCCCGGTTCTTTGGTTGGTGATTCGGCTTTGGGTGTGTTGTTTAGTTTGGTACCATTGTTTGGAAAACTGGTGATTCCCGGACAGTGAACTGCAGGTTGGTTGTGAAAAAGCACAAATATGTGGTAAAAAGACGCTCGGAGCTTATAGGATAGAATCTTCAGCTCCACATATCCCTCGACCATTGGGAGAATGAACTCTTCCAAAATCAGTAATCCTTCACGGGAGAGCCATAAGATATGATGATATAATTGAAGCGACTTAGTTTCTCGGCTAGGGTCCAGTCGCCGCAGTCGTCGTGCACGAAGTAGCTTCTTCGAAAGCATGACCGAAAGGCCTAGGACTCTATAAAGCATTGCGGACAGGAAGGGATTTTCGAGGCTGGTTAAGGCCGCAAAATTGCCCAAGGCCTTCTGATCTACCTCGGAGGAAGCCATCCACAAGGCCAGGAAATTAGGGTCTATGATAGAGAAGCCATCGCAAACATTAGCCATGTGCATTGCATATTGTGCCATGTTAGCAATATGATTCTCTCTAAGATATTCCAAGTGCGCCGGATGATAACCTGGACTAATCTGCACTTAACGGGACAGTTATATGCACGAGGAGAAATAGAAACCCCTCGTCGTTTGAACTGTATTTCAAGGACGGCGGTGGAATGCAGTGGTAAATATGGAAAGAAAGAGCACTAAAGAGCCTGTCATCTTACCTCGGAGGCGCGTACAAGCGAACGGTAGAGTTGAACCTGTTTATTCAAACGCTGTACAGTCCACGGCCCGTGCCAGGCGCTTAAGCCGGATGTACTTCTTTTTTTTTTAGGTTTTTCGATATGCAATGTCGGAATATAAGCGAGAACTTCTTTAGTGTACTGTCACTTGGGAGCTTGCTGTGACCGTGTGTTGCGAGTTCTCTTTGCGCCTGTCCTTCAAAAGTCACTTTTGAATTGCACTGGAGAATTGAGGAATTAAGCACTGAATGATAAAGTGAAGCGCTGGAATCACAAAGCCACCAATTGGGCCGTAAAATGTATATGTTACAAACAGATCAAGTACTGAGGGTCCTGAAACTTTTCGCAATATGCAAAAATTTTTGGTGTAGACTGTACAATGCCACAAAGGGAGCTAAAAAGACAGGACGGTGTTGCCAATCAAAAGACGTTAAACGCTGCGGCGGATGTTCGACAACCAGGGCCGTATGCAAGAACTCGAAATATCAAAACAATCGGTCGATATAAGGAAATGATTATCAACGCAAGGAACAAGGAAGGGGGGGATTGTCAATGATAGAATATTGAAGGGCAAGGAGCTCGTGGTTGTGAGGCAGGAGGCAGTTTCGATGCATCGTGTGCAACAGGCGCGGTAAGGCGGTAGTCTGTGCTTCTCAGCCAGCGGTTGCTGGCAGTGAGGATGGGGGCACAGCCAAAAACAATCAGAGGGACGAACTAGCCCTAGTATTAGTCGTTGGATGGAGGGGGAGCGGCTTAGATATTGCGATTGTTTGACAGGGTGGATTTGGCCCAAAAAGCGGTATCAGCCACAATTGACAAAAGAAGTGAACAGCCCGGCCACTGCTGTCTGTGCATTGGGGGAAGGAACCGAAATAGTAAGGCCGTACGGAGAGAGCACCTAGTGAGAAACGGATGATGCAAGGGAAATTAGTACCTGTGCGGTCGGAATTTCCCCTGATGCAGTATGAAAGCGGAGGGAGGAGCCGCGACAAGACAGTGTGGGTGAGTTCTGTCTTAATCTATATGATCGTCTGCTGTTTCCCTCGATACTGCAATGCCGTCATATGCATTGTACCTCACTGTCGCCTCATCCGATCTTGCTATCCTCCATTTGTGAAGCTGATTTTTCTTTTTTTTACTTTTTCTTTTTCTTTTTTT
>ML736461.1:0-15468 GCA_009193595.1 Aspergillus bertholletiae | reverse complement strand
TTTTTTGTTTTAATTGCCGGGGAGGCATGTCGGCTTTGGTGTTCTGAGTGGGGGGAGGAGTTCGTCAGTCCTCCTTCCCTAAAGGTTGAGTGAACTTGACGTGACGCTCAGTTTTAAATCTGCTTCATTCATACTACTAGACAAGGAGTGCGGATCTTGGGCTGCTCGCTTGGTGGCGTGATTTCTGGGTTTACTTCACATCCTGTAGGCTCTTGAAAAGCTATACTACTATCATCATTCATCTGAGCATCGGTGAGCATCTATATACAGATATTTTCATGTAAGTTCCCACGAGAGTGAGTCTTGAGCTGTAGCCCATCTCTAGAGATACGACACAAATAGCCAGCCGCGGGAGCGTCAAGCAAAAAAGCATGGATAAAGAAGCCGAGAGCTGAGCGAGAACAACTCAGCTGATAGACTCTCATCCAGCAATCGCATAAATGGAGCAGGTAAAAGCATAAAACTGGAAGGAAAGCTGACAAAAGAAAACGAAAGAGAAAAAAGGGAGGAGAAGAGAAGAGCAAATCAAGATGCATGGATAGATACCCACTATTGATAGGTGCCTTTCTAGAAACCTCCTACAGACTCATCCAAGCTGAGGAGAAGAAGCGAGATCATCTCAGCTAGACCACATCGTATCTTGCTCCTCCCCTTTAGACAAGCAAGTCGCAGCTGATTCATGGGATTTTGTACGGGTTCTGCAAAGGCATAGAGGATATATTTAGGTATTTTGACAACTCCTGTTAGAGCTGAATGATCCTCAAATTTCCATGGTGGCAAAATGGCCACTTCTAGACCAGAGATCGGGAAGAGGCTAGCCTTGGTGTCTATATATACTATTGTCTTGAGTTACAGGTAGTCGGCCGCTAGCGCAAAGATAGTGCCAGAGGCCCATAGATTATTAAACTCCATCTAGACCCTAGTTAGTGATCTACTGGTTGGAGGATGAACCGTCCCAGAATACGGTGCGTTGGTGCCCCTATGTGAGATGAAAGTAGTCCTCTCTCAAACAGAGGCTGCTTCGGCTTCCCCAAAGTCCTGTTCATGGTGCAAGATTAGCATCATCCTTAGTGGTACAACGTAGCCCTCTGGCTAGGAAAGCATTCTATGTGTGAGATAATACTCCTCCCATACGGAAAATAGCTGTAATGTTCTGCAAGACAAGCCTCGAGGATCATTACCGCCCTTACAAAGGCAGTGAACTGTTGCATTTTACTACCCAGTCAATAAACAAGAGGGGAGGCCAAATGTGATGATAGACCAGTCCCTGAAAGCTGTACAAGAGACGTGCTATGCATGGAAAAGCGAGAAGCGCTGAGAAAGATAGAATACCAAGACTCGGTGGCAACAACCAAGGGGATATAGCCCTTTTCACGCTCGCAAAAGCACAAAATAAACGACTGGACGGCTCTGGTGCAACTCAACTGCGATGACACGCAATTGAAAACGATTAAAAGAATCCGTAAACATAATTGAGCTCGAGGAGAAAGAGACAGCTCAGGTCGAAGCTCAAGAGGCAGGAAGGCAAAGTAGATCGGAGCCGGATGATCACAAACAATCAAAAGGAAAAGAACAAGGTATGCGCAGCTCCAATTTTCAATCCATTCTTCAATGTAAAATCCACAAATTCCAACGCGAAAGAAACCAAGTTGCTAGCGCCGTAACACCTAAAACATAGCAGACACACAAGTGAATGGCCGGGTTCGCGAAGTCGGCAATAAGGATCAAGAAGGGCGTTTTCGAAGTCCACAGACAGCAGAACTGAAGACGCAACCCAAATGTTGCTCTAAAAAAAGCAGATCTATGAGTCCACACACCAATGTTGGATAACCACGCCACTCATAGATCCAACAGCCGTCCAGAGAGTAATGACACAAACGTCACCTAGAATAGGTAGAGGAGGAAAAGAGAAAAAAGAAAAAACGCCGTTCGAAATGCAGCGGATTAGAGGAAGTGGGTATAAATCTTCGAGGTCTCGTGAACTTCCATCTCCTGGAATTATGTTAACATGTGCTAGTTAGGAAACTTTCTGTCAGTTACGGTTCGACTAACCATCTTGAAATTGTTCAACTCCTCTTTGATCTGTTGGGCAAGGAGAGGGGTCAGTCGGTTGCAGGTTGCGATCTCCCCACGACGATCATATTCGCCGCTTGGCCATGTGTCATGGAACTGGATGCGGGGACTAAAGACGAGACTTTTAGGAGCTACCGGTGCAATGGAAGCTCCCTTGGAATCAAGGAACCGCCCCTCTGGTAAGAAATCATCCTCACCAGCGATCCGGACCGCGTCAGAACGTCGGTTATCAGATCGTGTTTGGTCCTCAGGGGTACTTGGAACGCTGGAATGGGGTGTATCACTCCTGTTCGTAGCTGAAGGGCGGTCGGCCAGCTTATTCGTCGTAGAATTTGCTGATTCGGCGGTTTCTGATGATAAACGTTAGCCAATGAAGCCTCACTCGATAGAAGACGTAAAACAAAAACGCACTTTTGAGAATACCCTTCCTTACGGCAGCTAGAACCTCTGCCCGCTCCCTATCACCTCCCACAATGCTCTTGCGCATTTGAGAATTATCTGCAGCATTCTCTTCCACGGCCGATGAACTTTGGAGTTTCGGTTCCACCTTGGGGAGCACTGTCCCACCACGAGGGACATCTTGCGGATCCGGATTCACGGCTACGCTTTTCCGTTCCGCTTCGACGTTGACCACGGACAATTGAGGTGCCATCGGCTCGACGATAACGCCGTCATTAGATGCCGTGCTTACAATTGACTTGGGGCGGAATAACCCAACGAGAGACCGTGTCGATCGTTTCATCCCCTTGCCCATCTTCCGGAGCATGATCGAAGCAGATGATGCTGTAGAAGAGACAGACAAATTATCTGTAGAGCTATTAAAGAAGCGGCCTTGGTGATGAGAGTAGATGCTTTCGCCGAGGCCGCTAGCTTCTTGTTGTTCAGCAATAGCGGCCTGTTCAGGGCCCAGCTCCTGCTTGAGCAGCTCCCTTCGAGCCTTCTCTGCAGCAATAGCCTCCTTCTTGCTCGCGCTGTTCTGAGCAGCAGAGGCCTTGAGAAGTTCCGATGCGCTACCAAACGAGAAAGCTCTTCTCAGTCGGGATTTGCCCGGTCTCTTGAAGTCATTGTTTGTAATCTCAGCCAAACGTTGTGTTGCAATGCTCTCCTTTGGAGCCCGCTTTTCTTTAGGCTCCGGGTTTGCCGTTGTTGTATTCTCGGGGGCGGGGTCTGGAGTAACAGGTTGCGATAATGGGGAGGGTTTCGTAATCCGTTTAGTCTCCTCAGATTTAGCAACAACTTTGCTAGACGACGCAGACTCCGTATGTATCGTATCACGAACCTGGTCAATGTTAGTCAATCGATGGTATATAATCTAGACACCATTCTGGCTCGCTCTTACAGAAGATGTTGAGGAGTTGGGGGAATGGTTGCTTCCCGAGCCATCTCTGTTGGACTGCGCCGAGTTTGGTCGATGGCTTGGATCAAAATAATCGTGGCCACCTGATGTCGGGATTGGTGACGACGAGGGCAGATGAAGTTGTAGATTAATGAGACCAGCATTATCCATATTTCCCCAGCTTCGTCGCCTGTATCTCTTCGCCAGCTCTGGCTGTTTGTCTGTCCGTGACGATTCATCTGCGCTAGAGACGCGATTGTGGCCAGGTTTACGGGACGCATCTTCTGCTGGACCCTTAGAACCTGACGCAGCGTTTGGTTGCGAAAGATGGTCATCCGCCGTTGGTGGAGGACGCCCAGATCCGGCCGTGTTAGTTGTTGTAACGGCCGGCTGAGAAGCTCCGGCGCCATCAGGCCGACGAGTACCACGGCGATAACGATCAGGCGATGGGCGGGAAACAGTCGGAGAGGAAATATTCATAAAGTTTGGAGAGGGAGGAGAAGGGAGGTTAATAGTGGATAAAGGACGGAGAGGGGATTCACTGCTACGCGACTGTCTCGGAATAGCAGTGTCGTCCTTGGACGCGTACGATTGAATGGAGGAATTGGAAGATGATGTTGATACAGAACCAGCTGCAGGATGATTGGCAAAACGCGAGTTGACTCCGGGATGTGCAGGACTTGGAGGCAGTTGAGGAGCGGACGGGGCAGAGGATGTTCGATGTTCCGCCCTCAAGTGAGGGGACCATGATTGACGGTTTGACATATTGGTCGAACTAGAGAGGTTGGGAGTGCTGGTAAAAGCATAGGGCGCCACAACCTGGTGGCCTACCCTGTAGCTCCCTGACCCGCTGGCTGTGTTGTATGAATTCCACGACATGGTTGAATTCCGGGAGTTCTGCTGTTGCGATGACTGAGAGGGAGTAAATGCGCCCGAGGAAGAAGAGGGCCGAGTCTGAAGCACAGAGACCGTGCCACTTTGTTGCGGGATTGTCTGTACCAACGCTGCCATGGTGTTCTCCTCCGGTAACCGGATGGAAAGGGGGGTTGACGCGTAAGCAACGACGTCTGGAGGGTGCGATGTCAACGAGGTGAACTCGCTATGGTCCGCAGGACACAGGTGGAAGTAGGTATAGGGTCAGGAGTAACTCGAGAGAGAAAGGAAGAAAATAGAGATCCTGTACCACATGCCTGTCAGCTAAGATCGCACAAAAGAAAAGAAATGCAGGACCAAGATTGGCCGATGCATGATCGATGATTCGTTCAATATAACCCGCCCCCTAGAATGAAAATCGGATGTCCATACCTGTTCTAACAAATGCAAACGATAGATTATACAGATATGACTTGATTAAAGGAAAGGAAAAGGGAAGAAAACGCTAGGATGTATGCGAAAATGATGTCGGACACACAGGAAAGCAAACGAAAGGCTTGAATTGGGCGATGGTCGAAGACGGAGTCCAACGAATAAGGCGTAAAGGAACAAAAGGGTCCAGGATGGCGAATGCTGTCTAGAGCGGTCGAGCCATGTACAAAAGCGAATCGAAAATGAGACGAGTATATGGAGAAATGAAAATAAACACGAGGAAGATAACTAACAACAATGAACAAGAAGTAAAAAGTAAATAGGGCAAAAAAAAAAAAAGAAAAAGAAAAGGGGAGAAACCAGATCCTTAGAATGGGCACCTAATCCTCTGACTCAGGCAGAAGATGGGCCGTTCACTGGATCGGAGGAAATTAATGAGGACGAGATGGAAAGACGAGAGTAGGAGAAAGAGAAAAGAGGGAAGAGGAGCAGGAGGGGTTGAAAGGCGTGGAATGGAAAAGGAAGGGAATAGGGAGATAATGGGGGAGGTGAGGATGGTGGAATGGATGCTAGTCAACTTTAGGGGAATCGTGACAGGCGGCGGAGACTGACTGACGGCCGGCCCTTTCCAAAGAACACAAGTAGAAACATTCAGGTACCGCAAGGAACCATCGCCCAAAAAAAAAAAAAAGGTAAAAAAAGACACTTACGCTTCTTCAACTATCCCAGTAGATAATAATGGCTCAAGACACGCAAGAAAAATCTCTGGAGGGTCGAGAAACGTTTCCGACCTACTCTTTCCACTTGTTGCTATTATTGCATCCAGCTGCAAGTCATGCCAAAAACTTCTCTAAAGGTGCACACTCTTTCCTCTTTGCTATAATTAAAAAATCTAAAAAATAAAAAAACAAAAAAACAGTACACTTGTTCAGGTAGAATCAAGCGACTCAAACCGCTTCTGGCTAGTCTCGAAGTTGGTATCAACGACTGTTGGTATATTAATATCATAATTAAGTTCTCCTGAATCTCCTCTTTACAATTCATCAGCCAACCACCCATTCATGGGTAAGACAACTCTGGGGCTGTACCGTATGGAAACTCCATATGTTCTCTCCGGAAAAACTGATACATACTAGCAGTAACTAGCTGCTGTTCGGCCGGAGTTGCCTACTGCTACCTTACATAAATAGTAGTCAGGATGACTCGGATCTGCCGCCTCTGCCGGCCCGTCGACCTGAGTTACTTACAGAGTACCTCCCAGGTACCGGTAATCATACCAAGAAGGTACTTAGTAGGTAAGGCATGCCAAAAATACCATCTCCCGGGCGGGCCAAGGAAACAAACCCCCTTAAGTTTAGTTTCTCCAACCTACTCGCTAGCTGTGACAACAACGTCCAATCTGCGGAATGCGTTGAAGGACATATTGCTACTATTGGGAGAAGCACGGTCGAGAAACCCAGACCGATATTAATATCAACATCATCTGTGCAATTCGCTCGTGGGAATGGATATATAACATTGATCTGTGGGGTAAATCGCTGGATAAGAGAGATTCGATTCTCCCTCCCTTTTTTGGTACTGCTTTACGAAAATAAATATCATACGGTAAACACACATTGTTCTCTTCGTAAGTACACTCCACTCTGCCTGAGGCAAGAAATATAGAAATATTGGCTTAGGGCCTTCATGCATTTCCTACGCGGAACAATTAACTTCTATACGATCAGCCGCGTCCCCCTTTTTTTTTCTCTCTGCTTTGTAATTTTATTTCTTTTACGGTCCTAATGCGGCAAAGGAAAAAAAAAAAGTCACTAATAGAATGCTCAGAAAGAACGTGTATGGAAGTGCATGAGGCCACGACCTCTGGGGCCATTTAATTTCTACTAGTCAACCAAGTGAAGTGCGATCGGTTGAGCAAATTGGACGCTGATTTGCGACCACACAGTTGCTAAAACTCTTAGCTGTAACGCCATCACAAGTGGGATGGAGTCGACCCCCCTCCCCTAAGACCCAAACCACGGAGGTTCGGAGAAACATCCTGGAGATAGTTAGTCGTTACCACTAATGACTGCCTAGTACGGCTACGATGCCAATCCAAACGAGTTCAGGCTGTCCTTTACTCCGTTAGCGTATACATTTAGACAGCGTTCCTTCAGAACCAGACGGTCCTCGAAGCATTGGTATTGGCTTACTTTTGCCTCCTAAAAGAAGAACCCGTACTCCGTACTAGCGATGGAGTTCCTAATTATTGGTCAAAGATATGCCGAGCTTGATGTCATTGAAGCGTTTCATTCCTAACGGGGAGAATAAATAAATCCATTAGATCGTTCATTGATTGAGATAGGTATAGTGGACGCATAATGATCCTCGCGATTTTCGTCACCTCCTTTGAGTCAACGATCTTATGATTCACCTTCCTTTAGGGCAAAACAACAACGAGCTCCCGAATCCTCCAGAAGGTAAAACAAGCGAGAAAGAGAAAAAGAAAAAAAAAAGAAAAAGAAAATCCTCATCTACTCGGCCCTGGTTATTCTCTGCCGTGGGAGATTCCCGCTATGGGGTTCCGTGGATCAAAGAGTTCTGTTCCACCAACCTAATCGCCAACCCACATTGTGTACGCGCAAATTTGCGAACTGACCATTCTCGCGTCCTGCAGCCATAGCCTCCCACCCTTCCGGTCGTATACCATGGATTCTAGCCTAGCAATTACGCTAACTCCGAGGCAACCAGTGGAACTACTTCTATACAAGATAAACTAGTATATGTAAATGATGTCAGACATCTCACTATCAACTGATCGCACGTCATCTTTTTATTGCCGAAACGAGGGATTCGCAAGTCATCCACAAGGGTGTAATATAGGTATCATGGAGTAGAATTGCTCATGCATATAGGGTAGCAGGGTATCAAGAGGGAAGCCCAAATAGCAAAGAGGAAGGAAAACGTGGCTCTATTGGGCGTGCCTGGTTAGCGGTCAGTGAGGCTACTGATGAGGTACACCAAACCCCCCCAAATTAGGATTCAGACTACTCATGCAGTGCAGGACGCATTACTAACCATTACTACATAAGCATTAATCCTCTTGGGCGTAGGGATCCGAAGCAGTAAATTTGGCTGAGAGCCAAATGCTGTCCACTGCCTGAGAGACGTGCATCATACTTATATATAATATATGCACGGCGTATATCTTCACGTTTCACGGATGATATGATGGTTGTAGTGATTATTTATACCAGATTATGTGGCTATGTACATAAATCCCGTACCGAATACCACTGTAATACGTACACACCGGCTACTGTCCTATTAAATTAACTTTCTGATACAATACAATTCTTGGCTACCGTGGACTGAACCGAGAGACTGGCAACGAGCCGTGGAGTCCCTGATAATAGGAAAGAAATGCTCGCTTACGTGCAAGTTCCTATCCGAAGGTTTCCAATGTGTTGGGATCACGAAGCGAGGGGACCTATAGAAACTTCAATAAAAGCGCCACGGGTTGTCGTTTTAACTCTCCGATCACTCGTGTTGATGTGTTCTCTTTATGTTGTCTCTCTCCATGACATTGTCGGTGTAGATATCAATCATGACCTGCATCACATCTGGCTCACCTGCTAAGAGATTTTTGCGACAGAACTGCCCATGGGAACAGTGATCTCGGTTGGATTGAGCCGATATGCATGAGGACAATCGGCGACCCACTTTTTTTGATCATTTTTTTGGCATTTCTTTTTCCCTTCCAACAGATCGGACCATACGGAGCACACATTGGAGATTACCTATTGTTGTCAAATGGACAGTCGGCTATTTCGCAATCGGCCACCCGTTATTTCTTGCTCCATGGTTATCTTTCCGGGCATCCAACCTACATCCTGCGCTACATCCACCGCACTCGACGACGGAGTACTGCCTCGTAGATTTTGTCTGTAAATCAAAATACGAACAATATTAAAAAAGAAGAAACATTAGCTTAAGTAAGTAGTCACTTGCGCAGATCCATGTAAGGAGTTCCCGCGTGATCGACACTACCAAGCCAGCATTTGATTTGACTCGAGGCCTTTTGCTCTCGCCAACCGCGTCACTCAACTTGACGGCGGCGGGTGCATATCATGGACCCTCCGTCCATCGAAGTTTCGCATTTCATTCGACCGCCTACACCTCATTTGCTCCACAATCTGCCGTTCGCGCAAGAAAGAAAAAACTCTTATCAAGATTGTGGACGTTGCATTTAACCAGATGAGGCAGTCATTGCTCCCCTCCATTGGGATTTTCCTAACTGACGCGGCACAGTGGTTGTAGTGGTTGTTTCACCTCCCAATCTTATCTGGGAGGGAAGGATTGAGGGGTATTGTTCAGGACCTTTTGCTGGAGCATGGGTCCCTATCTGATCCAAGGAACTCGACATTCCTGCGAGTCAGTCGGTCAGCTACGCTAAATTCTCGTGGTCTGGGAGATGGTCCATAGCGAATGTTCCTTGGGGCTCCATATCTAATGTATCTCTCCAAAACCATTCCACAGTCACTCTCAACTGCCATGGACGGTGGGGAACTACGGTAATGGGACATTCCTACACAACCCGAAGACGATAGGTTCCGCGGAATAGTAGCACTGGTGGGTGCTGCTCTTGAGACGGAGAATGTGAGAACTTGAGAAGTATGGAGAAAAGCATCATACGGTGCGGAGACACACTGAAGGTCAACTACAAACGATGTACCATGGCTCCATTGATTTGCGGGAGTTATATGGAGAACAAAGGTGAGAATGGATCCCAAGTGGATATGGAATGGTAATGCATAATCTACTAGGAACGGCTCTTTTAGACGGGATCCTCACTTTCAAATTGGCAGGAGCTCCGTTCCATTCTCGTCATAATAAAAGAGCAACCAGGTTTCATTGTTGATGGAGTATTCTCCGAAATTTTTTTTTTTTTTTACCTTTTTTGGGGTGATATTATCTACACCTTTAGAGGTGGCAAAGAGTTTAAATAGCCCCTGTTTCTTCTCTTCTCTTTCATGTTTTCGTCTTTGTTTATTTATTTATTTATTTATTTATTTTTTAGTGATCCCCCCCCCCTCCCTTCCCCCCTTTCTTATCACGTTACCCAGCCCTCTGATGAGGGGTTAATTTTAACCGTTGAAATGCGGGAGAGAATGGGAAATAAAGAAAAGTAAACAAATTTTTCAACCCCCTCGAGCGGTGTTTAGCTTGTCCAATGCGGCGGTGCAATTCAGCTACTAGATATGTACTCCGTAGAAAGTGGCTCCTTTTTATGACAAATGCCCCGTCCCCTCCGCCTCGCGGCGACTTGCTTCACATACCAAATGCAGGGTAGCATGATGACAATCCGGGGCTCCAATATGATAACTCCTACGTGGCCAAAATCGAAGCGTGCGTGATTGGCAGAGTAAGCGCACGTTCCTCTTGATAATTTGATCAGGAACCCTGAAGGCTGTCAGGGTGACATGTGTACGGAGTAAAAAGAGAATGGTCCATATCCATCCATGGCTGCGCCAGTCCCTTCCAGGTAAGAACGATGCGGTTTCAGGGGCGGCGTTAAGGACGGGGCCCCAGCGAGGGCCGATCATAACTAATCCTGGCAGACCTACGAACAAAGGATGTGTAGTTAGTTACTACCAGGTATATTCTGGGGAATAACCGAAAGTGCGGAGTACAGAAGACTGGCAGTGGCAAACCGACTTGGAGTCGTGATACCGATCACCGCATATTGAACGACGAAAAAACGGATGACTATCGTGCCTCGGAGTCGTAAGCAACATTTCGTCACTGCCAAGTCCGCTTAGCTAATTATGCAATGCAATACATCAGGTACTAGGAGTCGCACTACCATGGTTGTACACACACACTTTCTCTTGACAACCTTACGTGACAACCTTACGCCTCCTCGTAGCCTGTTAACGGTACCTGACATTTGGGAGCCATGAACCCAGAAAAGTCAATTCCTCTTCTGCCAGGTACATGCCTGAGCATTGAGGCACAACAGAAGGGTTTTCCCCGCCTCGACTCACATGATCATGGCATTTAAGAAATCGTACTACTAGAGGAGCACTAGTAGTAGTCCACCTATAGTAGTACGGATTGAACCAGTTAGCCCGGAGTGACAACACTTTCAATCCAATCAATTTCAAATATCACTCAACCTGACATATGCTAGTTCTATTTACCATATTGCCATCGTCGCCGTACAGCTGCAGGTTCAGTCAAACACCTGCGGCCATCATCATCCCGGACAGCCACCATTTTTATATATCTCCGGTTATATCTTACCAAGCGTACGGGACAGTTCACTATGCATTGCAGATACTTCAACATGAAACATCAGTATGACCTAAAGAATAGATTAATTTGGGAGAGCCCCACTCGGCGAGTCGATGAGAATGCCCGTGCCCTCGCCGAAGTATTCATAACTTACCATGACTTACTCCAGAGTAGTACTCTGGCATAACATACACCAAGGGTCATATGACCTTCAATGAATGGTTCCAATACGAGTACTCCGTACTAGTACTACGTAAGTATTGTTGGGGAGTCTAAGTTTCTACCTTTTTTGTTTTTCTTTTTCTTCCAGATTCTTTCCCGGCGGTTCCATTGGTGTAAAGCTGATGAGATGCTCATGTCGATGGGCAAAGTTTCCGCGAGCCACGATTAGCGGAATCTGCATGTCGCTTTAATGGGTAGTCATGAAGCGGGGCTTCGGCCGGTGAGGAAGACACGCTCTTTGATATTCTGACATGAGGGGATGGACCTGGCTGGTTGAGCTCCACCAAGGCTTCTCTTGATTTTCTTTTAATTGTTATTATAATTATAATTACAATTATATTTTTTTTATTATTCTTAAATGATAAACAACCTACTCTGTCCATCGTTAGGTAGACACTCTGGGATTCGTACTAGTAGCAGTACCTGCAACATGCTAGTACTAGTAGATGAACATTGCTAACATCCACCACACCTCAGCTTTGCACTTGTGGATAGCACCGTTCTTACAGGTCTAAGCGAAACTAAGGAGAAAAAAAAAAGAATCCCGTTAAACCCCCCCCTCCTCCCCGGATAAACTTTGATCATGCGAAGTTTGTATGAAGATTAACTGAGTATTTCTCGGAGGTAACCTTCCCTGTCATGACCCACCCATGTGACCCGCAGCAGACTGTTAGCTTGGGGACGGTTGCTGGGTTGTATGTGCCTCGGAGATAATCTTTTAGTTGCTGATGGGTTAGCGCTATCATACTGGTGGACGCTAGTGACAAGGTACCGGATATGTAGGTCGAATGAAGTAGAAATTCTCTTGTAGACTTTATCTTTCTCAATGCTTGTCTGAACAATACGTAGACCTCGCTTCTTTTTTTTTTGTTATTTGCGTTACTGTGTATGATACCTTACATTCCGTGGGTTCAGTGAGGTTTGAGACATGCAGTGGATACCTCCCATCAGGTTGCCAACAACGAGACTGGGATCGGGAATGATGTTGTCTTACTTACTTTTGCAATACCTATAAAGCCGTTATACACTCAATTGCGACTATCAGCCTCGATAGCAAAAGATGGGCCACCAAGACTGGATAACTCCGGAATATTCGAGAAGCCAAGTATATAATTGCTTAATACATTACTAGTACCTATCTACTAGTAGCACTTCTACTCACATCTACCAATATTGGAGTGAACGCCGTAAGATAGATCGGAGTTCCGATTCTACTGCCATGGAACCGTGGAAATTGACTCAAACCGGGATATTTATAGACTTAGCGGCCCACCACCACAAAAGTTAACCCAGTCCACTCTCGCTCCTTGCATCGCGGTTGGCCAAATCGTATACTGTTGATGGAGACCCTGTGAGGTGTCTGTATCGGCGTCTTTAGTTATTGTCAGCCGTTTGTGGGCGTGAAGTTTCTCATTCCTTGGTACGCATGGTACGTTGATTGGTAAATAGGGTTGGGTGGCAGAGTGGGATGTCTCACTCGAAGCCCTACCACGGAACTCGTAGGAGGATCCGTATCTTTCGGAGCTACAGTTATACTTTCTGATATGGGTAGTTCCAGAGTTTCCGATCTGTCGTATGTATTTCCCAATTCAAGTATATCATTGCGTGGATCAGATCCGACGGGATTAAATGTATATGTAATGGATCTGGGTTGTAATGAGAATTCACTGCAGTGGGAGCTGAGCCAGTTAATTTTGAACTATAAGCTTAAACCAGTGGTTTCTCTATTTTTTATCTCTATGTACTTCTATATCGCATTGATAACTCATTAAAGGTGCCGCTGCAATTAGACGTCTTTTCGCGAGGCAAAATAGGTGATTATAGATTCTATAGTAAAAAGCCTTGCATTATTCTGTACTATATGTGCTTCAGTATCTGTTTACTAGGATGTAAAAGATCTTGGGGCTCTTGTTTTAGCCTCCGCCGAAGTATTTCTTTCCATGTTCGTATCCTTTGCCCTAGCGACAACGGTCTTCTCGTTAGCACAATCTATCAGCATCAATCGCAAAAGTTTTCTCCAGTCGAGGGACTCCAATTGCCCTAGTGTAAGTCAACATGATTATCTATATTGCTAGTATGTCTCAGAGATGACCTTGTGGTTATCGCTTATCGAAGAGCGTCAAACACCGAATTCACTCTGTCAAGTATATCCAACAACAGCTCTACCACATGACGCTGGTCCTGTATTCACTGCTCCCATTCACCAACACGGTATACGAAACAGCAACTTGCTCTCAAGTAGATCACCACTAACACAAAATAAACATGGCATCGCCTATCTTACCCGACCGCCACACTCATCTCCAAATGCCTCTACCCATCATCGCAGGATCCAAGTCTCGCACCAATTGTACAGCTTCCCTGGAAGTAGCCAGGCACCAAATCAGCCCAAGCCATTATCCATACGACGATATAGCGCTTGACTGGCTCGCTACCTCACAATGTGTCAAATGGTTGTGTTTTGGTACGCCTGTGCCCACCTCATCGTTTCCTACATGACCTGCCCATTCGAAGAGGCAAGAAACCACAAAGAACAGACTGCAACCACGGCGCTCGTAGACGTCGACTGTTGGATATGCCAACAATACCAGCAACACCCAACATGGGGCGCATCCAGGACGATGAAGCGCCTGCTCATGACTGTCCAGAACATGGAATACATTCTCGGGGTCCCCGCAGACGAAGACGGGTTCCTGGATATGGTGGCTCGGTTTTATGCGCGAGGCGATCACAAGCGCTGGGTGCAACCGGGCGTCGCGAAGGCGAAATACTCCAAGGATGATCCGTATGTCCGTGACCTGGAGGTCCAGTCATATCTTTGTACCCGCGGCCAGAAGGATTTTCACATAAACCCGGGCTATGCGTTTGATATTCTCCTTGCCATGATGAAACATTGGGATCGCGCGGACTACTCGGATCTCAATTGGTCAATGACGGGGTATCGACCACCGAGTGATTTCTTCTATGTGTCGTCCAGCATGATTGGCATGTTGTCTGATGGCCATGAGGCGGATCACGGACAGAGGACGGGGGCACGGCGATCTCGCTGCTTGCCCAATGATAGTAGCGTAGTGACGCCGACACCGTCTACAATATCTCCGGTGGGAATTGGAGAGTCAGCACAGATTGGCTTTGGCCATCTGAGGGCTGATTCGTCCACACAGGGACCCCTAACGCAGCCGCCGCTGGACGCTCAGACTAGCTCGGTTCAGAATGTTAATAGTAATCCCGGTCCATTGTTTCCACGGCGTCCGTGCGAGGCGCTCCATGGTTCTCCCGTCACTATGAAACATTACACTCAGCATATCCTCCAGCCCTTGTCCCCACTCGGAGAGCCTGGACCTTCAATTGAAAGTCATTCCCAGGCACTGGACGAAAGAGTAAGCCACCATGCATGCACAAGTAGTGTCTTTCATCCAATCCTCCCAGTCGACAATGGCGGGGATATTGGCACAAATGAGGCATCCCAAGAGGTAGACCTCCATTACCGCACCAGATCCAATCCATTCACCTACGACGACACTTTCCCGACAGAAAATGCACTGTACACATCACTCAACCAGATCTACACCGTCCCGGACACGGTCCGTTCCTCCCTCTCTCCCGCTAAAGAACGTACTAGACGCTTTTCCAAGAGCCATAATCCAACAGAAGACCACGCACACTTCGGCGCCCTCCTCTCCTCCCCAACGCTTGGAACCGCCACCATCGACTCCAACATGCTCAACTTGAACAACTTCGACCAATTGTATTTCCCCGGCGACGGAACCTGTGGTGATGGCAAAGGCAAACAACCTATCAGAGGTATCTCGCCACCGCGTCCCCGCGTTCCTGGTGGCTTTCTTGTGTCCCCGCTTCCTCCAGACAGTATGGATATTAGCCCCAACTAAGGACGAGGGGAACAGAGAGCCATCTTGGTCTAGACCTCTCTTTTTTCTCTCTCCTGACTTACCTCTTTTTTCTCTTTTTTTTCTCTTTTCCTTTTTTGTTTTATTTTATGGGGTTACCTGTTCTTTGTATCATTGCCGAATGGTGACGCATGTACATCAGTGTCCTACTTGCATATATTAGTACTACTTAGTACTACCTCCACATGAAAGCGACCTTCCCTTGGCGTCTATGCCGGTGCAGGGGAGTGCTATTGACGTGTACATCGTGGATCTGGTCTTTGCATATTCACATGCGATTGAGGGTGGTGATGTCATTGTGGAGGTGATCGATGGATGGTGGATGTGGTTTTTTTTTTTTTTTTTTTT
>ML736460.1:0-15484 GCA_009193595.1 Aspergillus bertholletiae | reverse complement strand
TTTTAGGAATAGGGCTTCCAACAGTATATATTTAGAGTATTATTGCTTTAATTATATTAAAATAGAGGTCATTTCAATAGTAATAATAGATATTTTAAATACTATTAAATATTTTATATTAATACTGTTATTATTATAACTAAGAAATCCTATATTATATAATAAAAAATAGAAAATTTATTATAGTGGACTTTTTAATAAAAGTATTAATTTAATTAGTTATATTTTTAAAAGGAATAGTTTTTTCTTCTTTAGAAATATAATAAAAAAATATATTTAAAGCTATTAATTATATATTAATATAATGATTATAATAATAATAAAAATTAAATATTTTTTAAAAATATTTACTTTTTCATAAAATAATAAAATAGATTATTATAAGTATTATATACTTTATATATTAACGTAATCCACGGCCGAACCACGAATACAGCCGAACCGCGAATTTCTATTTCTTTCCTAACCAATATTCATCCACGCGTCAATTATTTACCACTACTATCCAAAATGCCGCTTTCTAAAGAAACTCGAATACAGATGGCTATTACTGCATATAAAAATAAAAAAATTAAATCAAAATTGAAGGCTGCCAGAACTTTTGGTGTACCTGAAAGCACCCTTTGCGAGCGGCTTGCTGGTATTAAACCACGGTCAGAAACACGCGCTAATAGTCATAAATTGACTATTATTGAAGAGGAAGTTCTTGTAAACAGACTTCTAGATACAGATAAATGAGGATTTCTAATTCGGCCAGAGTTCCTGCGTGGAATAGCGCAGATTTTACTTCGTGAAAAGACACAAGATTCCACTGCATCTCTTGGAGTTAACTAGGCTTATTCTTTTACTAAACACCGTCCTGAGCTACGCACAAGATATACAAGACGTATAACATATCAACATACAAAGTAGGAAGATCCAAAGATTATAAAACTATGATTTTAAGCAGTACATAAAGCTATCCAAGAACACGGTATACATAAAGATAATATCTGGAATTTCGATGAGACAAGATTTGTAATAGAACTCTGCTCTACTTCTAAAGTAATTACTACTGTTGATCACAGTAAACGACCGCGCAGAGTTATCCAAGGTAATCGTGAATAGATTACAATCATTGAAACAGTCAGTTTAAAAGATATATATATATTACCAGTTACTATACTTAAAGCAAGCTATCAACAAGCTGTCTGGTTCCAAGAACCTAAGCTTACTAAAGACTAGTAGATTACAACCAGCCAGAATGGCTGGACAACAGACGAAATAGGCCTTCGCTGGTTAAAGAATATATTTGAACTCTTCTCTAAGCGCTATATGACCGGTGCTAAACGACTACTTATTCTTGATAGACATAGCAGCTATCTAACTGCTCATTTCGATAACCTTTGCAAGTAGAATACAATTATCTGCCTCTGTATACCTGCACATGCTTCACAGTTTCTTCAACCGCTTGATGTTAGTGTTTTTGGACCGCTTAAAAGCGCTTATAAAAAGCTCCTTGAAGAACGTATGGTTGCCGGCAACAATCATATTGATAAAGAAGACTTCCTATCTTTATATCCAGACGCACGCGCTAAAGTATTTACTTCGGTAAAGATATGCAGTGGTTTTACAGGAGTAGGGCTTAAACTATTTAATCAAGAGCGCGTTCTTTCAAAACTTGCTTTTCAACTACGTACACCAACACCACCACTGGTTAAAGACTCAATTTCTTCTGCTTTTTAAACTCCTCAAAATACATGTCAACTAGATCAAAAGGTCCGCAGTCTTCAGAATAGCCTTAATACTAAACAAAAGCTTTCTAGTAGTCTAATTGCTTATATTCAGCATCTTGAAAAAGCTGCGCAAATAGTAATGTAGACTAATCTTTTTTACAGTAAGAAATTAGATCTATACGAGCTGAGAACGAGCGGAAATATAAGAAAAAAGCTAGAAGACGTGATATAATAGGGGATGATAGACTTTTAATAGTACAGGAAGGTCAAAATCGCGTTCAGCAGCTTGATACGCAGCTTAATGAGTATTCTAAGGAATCTATACCTGTGCCTCGACGACGAGCTCCGAAACGCTGTAGTGGCTGTGGGATAGTTGAAAATACAATTCGGAGTTGCCCTAGTAAATAGCCTTTTTTCTAATATTTTTAGTTGATCAAATTTAATGGTGTTGGCGGTTGAAAAGCCTCAGGAAGCAGAAATTTAATTGAAAACTCGCGGTTCGGCCGTATTCGTGGTTCGGCCGTGGATTACGTTATAAATTTTTGATTATCTAAAAGATTATAAAAATATAAAATATAAATTGAAAATAAAAGATACTATTACTATGTTTCATAAATTAATATAGTTTTAAAGTATAGTATATTATAAGATAGATTAAATTCTATTAAATTTTATACTTTCAAAATAAAAGAAATACTGACTCTATATTAAATCTCTAAAATAATTAAAATTATTTCTAATATTAAAAATTAATAATAGTATAAGTATTAATTATATAAAAAATTTTAAACCAGTCTTTTATAGAATATCCTTCTAAAAAATATAGAGATTTTTTATAAAGAGCATTTTTAAAATTCTCTATATCTAATAGATAAAATTATTAAAAGTATTAGTTTTTTAATTAATGTAATCCACGGCCGAACCACGAAGACAGCCAAACTATAAGTTTTCAATTAAATTTCTACTTCCGAAGGATTTTCAACTATCAACTAATTAGACTACTGAAAAGCTCCCATCTAGTATTAGGATTATTTTAAAAACTATAAATTTTTTAATTTAGCTAACATATATTCGAAGGAGTTTAAAAAGTAGAAGAAATTGAGTCTTTAACTAACGATAGTATTTATTAGTATATATAATTAAAGGATAAATTAAAAAAAAATATTTTAAACACTACTTTATAAAACTACTGTAGATCTTTATTAAAGTAATATTAGAAATATGATATAAAGTGTATTTAACAGAAGATAAGTTTAAACTAAATATCTTTATATTGAAAGAATGATATTCGGTATTACCTAGTAATCTAGGCCTAAAACTAAAAGGGACCCATCGACGGTAAATTCAGGTCTGCTTTTCCTATTTTGTAGCCTACGTGGCTTAAATACTGATTGTAGATCAGCTGACTATTGGGTAGACAGGCGGCTAAGCCGAAACCGTAGATAGCGGTATTTTATGGCTGACACTTTATTAATACAGATACCCTAGACACACATAGTTATATTATAGATCTATAGTCGAAAATAGTATATATTTCTTTAGTAAAAGGAGATATTAAGTTAACTATTGGTAACCTAGGCATGCCTAGGGAATACCCAACAGACAATGAATACCGAGGAGGGCATAGCCCAAAGGCCCTGGCGCAGACAGGCGGATCGGGCGAGGAAAAGGACCAGAATGAACATAAAAAAGGATAGAGGGGGCTGGTAGAGCCTCTAGGGACAATCTAGAGGCAGTGGTCCAGACCACTGCCTAGACGCATGTGTCTGTCATAGCCAATGGCTCTATATGGATGTTAAACATGATTAAATAAATAAATAAATAAGTTAACTATTACATTAAAAATAAACTATTTATAGTATCAAGCTGTATTTACTCGGAAGCGTTTAATAGTATCTATATTAAATATAATTCTGGTTCCTGTTCAACAGAAGGATTTACCTGTGGATAAGGATTATCTATTTAAAGTATTCCAACATAAAAAACTCACATTCTACTATTATACTGTGGATGCGAATTTTTCCTGTGTATATTATAAATCAGACAGGAGTTCCAGTCATAATTGATACCAATATATAGGAATACTTACAGATTTTAATATATTATTAATCTATCGCTCTTCTTTACTAGAAGAAGATATTACTTTAGTAACTGTACTGTCTAAGAATATAAATATTCTATTTAACTTTGAGCCAGACCCTTCCCTACAAACTAGATTTAAATTAGGTATTATTATTTATAGAGTACTAATAGTAATCAAATAATTTACTAAATTAGTAGATAAATATTTATCTGTCTAGATTAATAAGCTACTTGTAAATATTACGTAAAAGAAGTAATTTAAGCTTTATTTAAGGATAGATAGTAGGGCAGGATTAAATATAAATAGATATCTATAATTTATATAATAAATAAGCTGTGCTAAGAGATAGTTAATACCACATATAATAAATTACATAAAATAAAAAAATAGAATAGTATATAACTTTTACACCCCTAACTTCTTATATTTTTATAATAATTAAGGAAGAAAAGATAAGGGTAGTAGTTAATATCAGATATTTAAATATTAAAATAATAAAAGACACTTATCCAGTCCCTTCTTAGATAGAAATTTTTATAGATATAGCTGGTTTACTCTATATCTCTATAATAGATAGTTTCTTAATATTCTATCAGTGGCCTGTATACCTAGATTTATAGTTATTTACCACTTTAGCAATATATAGAGGACAGAAGTTCCTAAAAGTATATTTAATAGATTTTATAAATAGTGTGTGCCGTATATACAATATCGAGTAGATAATTATTTTAGAGATATGAGGAAATTTCTAAAAGTATATATTAATAACTTGATAGCGTATTCTACAGTATTAAACAAGCATATTGAATATCTAGAACTATTCCTTTTAGTGCTGTATGAGATAAGGATTACACTGGTATCTAATAAAACCTTTCTAAAATTTCTATCTATTCAACTGTTGGGTCAATAGGTAGACATCTACTTTAGAAATAACTACAATTGAAAATAAGCTAAAAGCGTTGATATAATATAAATTCTTGAAAACATTGACTGACCTTAATATATATGTATTGGTATGACAGGATAGCTATATTAATATATTTTATATTATATAGTAAAGATTCAGCCTTTATAGGATAGAAAGATATTTATATCCTAAGCAATTAGATTAGATCTTTAATAGATTTAACTTCTAAATCCACCTTATCTAATATGGCTGTTGCTTATGGATTAATAACATTACAGATAAAAGACAAGAGACTTTCAGTATAATTTAATCTTATTTTAACGTACCAATTATATTGATATATATTAACCCGAGATATTATCTTTTTATAGATATTGATTCATGTAAACGCAGAGAATATGGAGTAATAATATTCCATAACAACTGTAATGAATAGATAAATAGCCTAAATTAAAAACAAAGCAGTCTTACCTGAACCAGTAAATATGTAATATATTATATTTTTAAACAGATTATTGTTAAAAACTTAAATGTGTTATTGATTAATAGAGCTGGAGGTGTCTGTTTTAATCTAGATAGTATAAAAATTATGCTATCATATTAAAGGTTCCTAAAAATAGATATATATTTATACAGACTATGCAGTGACTGTAAATATTACTTAAGGTAGTATTTTACTCTTAATAGTAATAGATAAATTAAATTTACAGCTAGTTTAAGCGTCAATCTATCTATAGTAATTTAAACTTGTTATTTACTATAAACTAGATAAAGTTTATATAGTGCTGGATACTTTGTCACAATTACATTTATATACTTTTAATTAATCTAAGGACTCTCTAAAAGCCCTGCATACAATAACTAAATCTATAATTATAGGGATATGTTTATTAGACACTTTTAAGCAAGCAATTATGGATAATTATAAGGATGATAGTAAGTGGTCAGCAGTTATATAGATACTATAAAATAATATATCTTTACTATATCCTGCGACATTACTATATTTAATAATAAAATTCTATATACTCTACTTAAAAAGTCTGTCTGTATACTGTATAAATTTCTAAAAAGAATATTTAGAATAAGCACATAATCAGTCAGATTATCCCGGCTAGGCTAGAATGCTGGAGAAACTTAGAGAAGTAACTGTTGGAAGTATATTTCCTATTTAGGAAATCTTCTAGAATTCTTCCAGAATTTTCTGAAGCTCTAAACAGAATCCCGAAGCAAATCCCGAAGCAATTCCTAAATCTAGAAGGTCTAACCGAGCCCTAATTCAATATAAATAGGACCTCAACCCCCTGCCTAAATCTTTGAAGCAAGCAATCAACCAACTACCTGACTATCAGATAGTCAGATCTTTATTCAATCATTTGATCTATCAAGGGCCTTAAGCCTTACTTTATCTTATTATTTCTTATCTTGTTAATCAATTGACCATCTTTCCTTCTTGACCTAAGCCCTAAGTCCTATTCTCTTTCCTTCCTATATAAGAATAGGGCTTTCAAGATATATTCTGTGGTGCTTTAGCAGTAATCTCTTATTTTACTATTAAAGGTAGTATTGGCTCTGGTATATCTATTAATAAATCCATTAATTTAATCTTTGGCTGTAAGGTATTCTTTATTTAATATAACATCATTTGAAATTGTTTTAAGACTGTTATATTTTATTAAATAATATTAAAAAATAATATTTCTTATAATTGGCCACCCTGAGGCTATTTTTAATATAGACGAATAGATATACTATCCCGGGGGTCCTAAGTATCCTGTATTAAAGTCCTCGCTGTTAAACTCGTCTTCTTCCCCCTTTTTAATAACTTTTATTCTTTCCCGCTTTTTATTCCTCCTGTCCCTGCACCTATAGGGTCAAGTTATTTTTCTTCTACTGTAGTAAATCAAGATATTTATTAATACACTATAACTTCTATTTTCTGTTCTCTCTCTATACTATTATTATAATCTTAAAGTCTTTAAAAGCTGCTCTCCAAGCGTCCTGAAATATATTTAATAAGCTTATCAGTAATTATTAATACTATATTAAATTATCCTTCTGGTAATACAGCGACGATATTAATTATAAAAATATAAAAAGAAATATCCGGTGTAATAATAGATTATAAGACTCTATAGAGTGTATATTTTCTTATTACCTTTGTAGATAATCTAAACAGTATTTTATATATTTCCTAATCTAATATTATACTTAAAAGAAATAAAAAAAAAGAATACTTATAAAGTTATCCAATATCTTTCTCTTTGTATCTCTTATCTTTATTCTATAATTTAACCAGTTTACCTAAAGCTTTACCTTTTATTTACTCTATTTCTTTCTTAATCTTGTTGTCCTACTAGAGGAATTTACTTTACATTATAATATCTAGGTATTCTAGAATTATAAAAATAGTGGATATAGAAATAAACAGAGAGATTATAATTAAGGGGAGTTTTTCCACTCCTATAGAGACTAAAGTTATTAAAGAGCCCCTATAAAAAAAGATAGAGAACAGCCCCGAGATCCTATAAGAAAGAAAGTGGGAAGGCTACTCAATAAACATTAATAATAATAGGTATATTAATAATAATACAATAGGCTAAAAAAAGATAATAAAACTAATAGCTAAACTAATAATACTCTTAGAAAATGATTTCAAGCTAATTACTTAATTTTTTAAAGGAGATAGCGGATAAAAGTACTATTTATTAATATAATTTCTACTAGGAGAATTTTCTTATATCCTAGATGGGCCCAGTCTATTATAAAAATAATTTTCATTATAATATTAATTTAATTATCAGAGTTCTGATAGAGTTAGTTAATTTATTTTAAGTAAATATATTCTTACCTGTAATACGCTGATCTAAAATAAAAGTACCTTATCAGGAGTTACTTAATATATGAAGTAAAATAATAGAAGTTACTAAGATCTACTTTTTACCCGAATTCCGCAGTGAAATTAATAGGATAGAGTATATATTATTATTAAAGAAGTATTAGAATACTTAAAGAGTAGCTTTTAAGGATTTTAAGATTATAGCAATAGTATAAAAAGAGAACAGAAGATAGAAGTTATAGTTTATTAAAAGAGTATTTTAATCTATTACAGTAGAAGAAAAACAACTTGACCCTATAAATATAGGGTAAAAAGAAAAAGAGTAGGAGAGAATAAAAGCTATTAATTTAATCTATATATTTTTAATTTTTTTAATCTATTTAATAAAAATGCTAAAATTTCTTTCCCTGTTTAGATATTAATATATAATATATATTTCGTTAGAATATAATATCTCTTTTTTATTATAAGGTATTATGGCATATATATACCTCCTGTTCTATTATTTATTCTAATTAAAAAGTAGTTATATCTACTATAATTAGTAGGATTTATCTTTTAGGTATCTATATACTATATACTTATAAAATTGGTAGATTATATTTATAATATTTATAATATTTAATATTTCATTTTTATTATATAGTATATGTTTGTTGGAAGGTATAGGAAGTTTGTTGAATTCCTTGATTAGATTATTGCTTCTTGAATATATCGACATGACTGTGTGAAGAAGATATCGCTTAGGAAGAAGCACAGCGCTAGGCCTAATTAGGCAGCGCCAACAGTATATATATTATAATAGAGATCTATTTTCTATTTAATTTTAATATTTTAAATTTTTACTATAGTAGATATTTATTCTCTTCTTATAATATCTATCACTACAGCTATTATATTATATTAACTCTATATATTTAACTATTTCCTGATTGCTTTAATTCAGAGAGAAGAAGAAAAGAAATATTATTAATTTTATAAAATCTTTCAGATTTCTATTATAATCTTTATTATTTTAAATTAATTTTTTATTTTTTAAACCAAAGGAAGTCTAAAGAGTATCTTAAAATAATAGTATATTTTAATATATAATATTATTATTCTTTTATTCCCTATATTTAAGTATATATTAATATATTCTTTTAGTTTCTCTATTTCTCCCGACAATGTTCTGCATTAGAAGGCTTTATAAGGTACAAAATTTTAATATTTAATTATATTATTATAATCCGGTATTAGATATCTTTAGCCGCTTATATTTTATAGCTATTGTGTAATATTAATAGTAAATTAAAAATTTAAACTATTATTCTATTAAATAATAATTAATAAAATATAAACAATAAATCAAGATATATAGACTATTGACAGACTGTTAATATACTATGTCTGAGGAATAACTATAATTGAAAATACGCTGGAAATGTTGAGAACAGTTTAAATTCCTGAAAATATTGGCTAATTTTAATATATATATTAGTATGATAGGATAATTATTTTGATATAGTCTATATTATACGGCTAAGATTTAGTCTCTATACGATAGAAAGATATTTATATCCAGAGTAATTAGATCTTTAATGGATTTAACTTCTAAATCTATCATATTCAATAAGGAAGGCCGTTGTCGCTTATGGATTAATGTTACGCCCGGGGCTCTAGGCAGGAGTCTGTGACCAGTTAGCGGACCGCGCGTTATGGGTACTGACCTAATGGTAACCCTGTAGTAACAATTGGGAAGTGTGGGCACTAAGTAACTTATGAGATTGATCACGAAGAACTAAACTAAGTACATGAAATGAGTGTCCTTTTATCCTTCCCTGATGCTCAGTTGGTATCCTGGTTGGTATACCGTTGGTATACGTGTGGTATACGATATACCAAATAGTATACTTTCCGGTGATCGCTTGTATACCATTTAGCGTGTCACGTGAGGTGGCTGGTATCGGCCGTTCACTAGCCGTGTTGTCAGATACTCAACATAACCACCCTTCGGTAACTCTGCGGCTGTTCTCAGCTCTTATCGTCTTATAGTTTTCTGCCTTGCGTAGCCGCTTTCGATAAAGAGACGCTAGACAAGGGTCTGTAACAATTAATAATATAGTAGATAAGGAATAGGGGACTTTTAATATAATTTTATTTTATTTTAATATACTAACTATATTGATATATATTAAGTGTTATCTTCTTATAAATATTAATTTAAACATACAGGATATGGAGTGATGGTATTCTAGTAATTATAATAAATAGGTCAATATCTGGATATTCCTTTTTATATTTTTATAATTAATATTGTTATTGTATTGCTAAAAGAATAATTTAATATAATACTAATAACTATTAATAAGGCTACTAAATATATTATTTTAATTTCTACTAGAGATATTTGGGACACTGTTATATAGATTAATATACTATTAGAAAGACTAGTAATTAGAGATTAGAGAATACCCTCATTTAAAAAAATTAAGGATTAGTTTTAGATTGTACCACCACGGCTGTAAATTATGCCGAATAGATTAATATCAGCAGCTATGTTATTATTTCTATATAAATTAGCATATAGCTTATATAACCACTGACCCTTTTAAGTTTAGACTTAATCTATAAGGTAATATATAGATTTTTAAATTTGATTTTTTTTACAGCTAGGATAGCTGCTGCCGAAATTTTAAAACCAATCTAGATGTTTACTAGAAAATATTATAAAAGATATCTATATATTAGAGATATAGTCCTATTATATATATACCAAGGATATAGTTAAGATAGGAATTTAATAACCAGTATATAGGTCTATAGGTCTACTTAAGATCTTGTAGAAAGTTAGAAATTTTATATATAAATTAGATGTTGACGCTGCCTAATTAGGCTTAGCGCTGTGCTTTTTCCTAAGTGATATTTTCTTCACATAGTCAGTCATGTTGATAGATTCAAGAAGCAATGATCTAATCAAGGAATTCCATCATCCTCCTTCCCCTTTCCATTATTAGATATGTTTAAAGACTGGAAGATGATTAGTTATTATTAATTGTATTTTAGTTTTAATTTTAAATTTATCTTTTTTATTTATTTTTTCATATTTCAAAAAAAAATTATATTCTATTATATTTATTCCATTTTATATCTATTATTTATTTTGTCTCTTCTTTAGTGTCATTAAAAAATAATAAATTAATATTTCTATTTATAAAAAGAAAATAAAAAGTTTTAAATGCCTAGAGTATTTTTTTCTTTAATAAAATCCCTACTTAGGCCTATCCCCATATTATTTATTTTTTATTAATTATCATTAAAGTTTCAAAGATTTTAATAAATAATACTATATTAATTTAATTAATATAATTATTTCTTTTAATAATTTATTTATAATATAAGCTAAGGATTTTAAATTAGTAGTACTTATAATAACTTTAGATTTAAAAAAAAATATATATTCTATAATAAAGTTTTTATCTAATTATTTAGTATTTATTAATTTAAAAATATTATCTTAATACAGTTGTCAAGAGGGAAAGATGGTCAATTGATTAACAAGATAAGAAGTAATAAGATAAAGTAAGGCTTAAGGCCCTTGATAGATCAAATGATTGAATAAAGATCTGACTATCTGATAGTCAGGTAGTTGGTTGATTGCTTAAACAGGAATTCTTCCAGAAAATTCTGGAAGAATTCTAGAAGATTTCCTAAATAGGAAATATATTTCCAACAATTATTTTTTATATCTCTGTCTATTAGCTAACAATAAGTTTAATAAATTATTATAAAAAAATATAAAATGAAAATTTTTTAATTCTAAAAAATAATTTTAATATTTATAATACTAAAACATCCTGGATTAAATTATTTACTTTATTACTATCTATTAACTACTTTTCTAAATAGTTCAATATATCTAGTTTATATAATTTTTTTGACATTTTAATTAATTTTTAATATATATAAAAATAGATTATTAACTAATTTTATACTAAAGATTCTATATAAATATAATTTAATATATTAAATATTTAAAATTATAATTAATGATATAAATAATAATATTATATTATTTTATTTTATTTATCTAATCTAGTTTACTATTGCTAGTTTACTTTAAAAGCCTTTTTTTGAAATATCAAATAATAATATTTGATATAATATAATGTAATCCAGGGCCGAACCATAAATACAGTTAAACCATGAATTTCTATTTCTTTCCTAACCAATATTTATTTACATATCAATTCTTTACCACTACTATAAAAAATGCCGCCCCGCAAAGAAACTTAAACACAGATAGCTATTACTATATATATAGATAAAAAAAATTAAATCAAACTTAAAAGGTTACTAGAACCTTTAGTATACTTAAAAAGATATTCTTTATAAATAATTCATTAATATTAAACCACAGTTAGAAACATATACTAATGGTTATAGATTAACTATTATTAAAAGGAAGTTCTTGTAGATAGACTTTTAAATATAGATAAATAAAGATTTCTACTTTAATTAAAATTTCTATATAGAAAAATATAGATTTTACTGTAAAAAATATAAAGTTTCATTATATCTTTTAAAATTAATTAGAAATATTTCTTTGTTGAATAATATCCTAAGCTATATATATAATATAAATATTAATATACAAATTAGAGAGATCAAAATTATAATACTATAATTTTAAATGTCACGGAATCCCTAACGAGACTGCAGAGTTGGTGTATCGCGGACTTTGGGGCAGGTAATGGATACCTGCAGACAGAACCTGGTCCAAGGTGCAGGAACCGCCCTGGCCTGCCGTGCAGAACTATCCTGGTCCACCGTGCAGTATAGAATCGGTCTGAAAGGATGGTCGGATGACCTTTTGGTTGACTTCTCAATACTGAGTCGACCCCCAGAAGGGGTTGATCCCCGGGTATAGAGGACTTGTTCTGACTAGTATAGCAGAACAGGAATCAGTCTTCTTTCCTGTATTAGACTTACTATCGGATCTTAATTGTTTTGCTTTGCTTTACCAACTTATCCTTACCTAATTGACAGGTCCTCTACCCCGCATATTAGTCCTCCGTCACAAATTTTAAATAATATGTAAAGTTATCTAAGAATATATATAGTATATATGAAAATAATATTTACAATTTTAATAGGATAGGATTTATAATAGAAAGTCTGCTTTATTTTTAAAATAATTATTATTGTTAATTATAGTAAGTGATCGCGTATAGTTATCTAAAATAATTATAAATAAATTATAATTATTAAAATAGCTAGTTTAAAAGGTATATATATTGTCAGTTATTATACTTAAAAAAAGCTATTAGTAAAATATCTAGTTTCCAAGGTCTAAATTTATTAAAAATTAATGGACTGTAACTAGTTAGAATAGTTAAATATTAAAATAGATCTTTACTAATTAAAAATTATATTTAAACTTTTTTTAAATATTATATAATTAATACTAAATAACTACTCATTTTAATAGCTATGATAGTTATTTAACTACTCATTTTAATAATTTCTATAAGTAGTGGTGTTTTTGGTCTATTTAAATACATGTATAGAAAGCTCCTTGAAAAATATATAATTACCAGTAATAATTGTATTAATAAAGAAAATTTTCCACCTCTATATCAAGGTATATATATTGAAGTAAGAAATAATCTAAAGGGAAATGTATTATATTATTAAATCAATATAATAGTTACTTATAAAGCCATGACTAATACCGCGTATTAATATTAATATAAATGTTATATTTATAACTACCTCTAGGTTTATGTGATATAAAAACTTTTTATTAATTAGTATTATTTTATAACCAGGGTCAACATAGATAGAAGCTTATATATTTAAATCATTAATATATATTTAAAAGATTAATGTATATTATAATTATAATATAATATTAATCTTTTAATACTAAGCTAGAAAGCACTTGATTATTATATACCAGTTTAAAATATAAAATCACTTTAACCAGACCCATATACCGATTTAATCTATTTTATATTTAGGTCTTAACTATCTATTGCAGAATTAACACAATATTAATAATTAATTATAATTAGATGAATTGTCTAAGTTAAATATATAAAAGGTATCTTATTCTTTATACTATAGATAATTATAATCCTGGTATAATTTATAGTTATTTATATAGCCTTCTTTATACTTCTTATATTCGTTATCATAATTATATCCATTTAATATAATATTTTATCTATGTACTTCTTCAGTAAGGTTAATATAAGACAAACAAAATAGTTACATTCTGTCTCTAGATACAGTATTACGCTGATAAGATAGGTCTCAGTAGGACTGATTCTAATAATTTTAATAATTTTAAAAATAGTACTGAAAAGCTTAGTACGTCTGATTTTAATAGAAGATTGCTAATAAAACTGTTAAGAATATAAGTTCCTATTTCCAGATCTAAAACCACAACTCTGGAATCCTCTTGCGTTTCCTCTGAAAGGCTAACTCAGATCTAATTATCTTTACTATTAATTAATATGTAGGCTTTAGTTAAGATTCTGCGCAATATAAACCTGCTATTTATATATAGGACCTTAGAATCTCTAAGTAGATCCTTTAAAGATAAGGGGCAGCCGCAGTAGAGCTAATACAGCTTAGAACCAACCCCACAAATAACCTCTTAAATATCTGTGTACACACTAAGAGATAAAGATATTTCTCGATATTTAAATTTATCAAACCAATTAGTCTATTTTTTATTTAGTAACTCAATAAAACTGGAAATAGTGGTGGTCTTATCCGGTTTATTAATTATTTTCTATAAGAATAAGTCTAAATTTTTCTAAGCTTATAGAACGAGTATTTTATTTATTTAATCAAGTTTAACGTCCATATAGAGCCATTTGGCTATGACAGACACATGCGTCTAGGCAGTGGCCTAGGCCGCTGCCCCTAGGTTGTCCCCGGAGGCTCTACTAGCCTTCTCTATCCTTTTTATGTTCGTTCTGGTCCTTTTCCTCGCCCGAAACCGCCTCTCTGTGCCAGAGCCTTTGTATAGAACCAGTAGATACTCTATTTTTTTTCTATACTATTTAACAAAAGTCACAATGCTAGAAATATATACTAAAGAGGGCCTTTTCTCTTTAATATCTACTAGTACATTATAATATTATAAAATTAAAGGTAATTTGATAAATTTAAATTAATTATTATTAATTTCATTACTTAATTATTATTAATTTCATTACTTAATTTAGTGTTCTATTAATTTATTTTACTTTACTATTTACTTTAGAAGTATAAAGAGGGATTAAAAAACAAAAGATGACAGTTTAATAGTGAGGACTTTAATACAGAATACTCAGGATTCCTGGGACAATATATCTATTTATCTACATTAAAGATAGTCTCAGTGTAACTAATTACAAGGAATAATATCTCTAATATTATTTAATAAAATGTGAAAGCTGTAACAGAGTTTTAAATAATATTATATTAAATAAAAAATATTTTATAGCCAAAGGTTAAATTAATAGATTTACTAATAGATATACTACAGCCAATACTACCCCTAATAATAAGATAAGAGGCTACTGCCAATACTATAGAATATATATGTTAAGATAGTGACCTGGAAGTTAGAAAAGCACCCACCTACAGTCAATAGATTTAACAGCACCGGTAACGGGGAGCCTACTACACGGCATAGATAGCCAGCTAGTTAGGTAAGGATACGAAGGCGAGGGAGAAATCATCTATCATAGCCTAATAGTAGGACTAGGAACATGGGGAGACTGATTCTTGTCTCCCTTCTCTATGTCTAAGATCACCCTTAAATAGCTTGGGGTCCTTGATTTATCTATAAAATTTATTAGTTAGTATCTGTTGGAAGCCCTATTCCTATATAGAAGGGAAAGAGAAATAGGACTTATGGCTTAGATTAAAAAGGAAAGTGTTGGAAGCCCTATTCCTAAAAC
>ML736459.1:0-15623 GCA_009193595.1 Aspergillus bertholletiae | reverse complement strand
TGAAAAAAAAAAAAAAAACAGAAAAGAAATATGAGCACATACCGTCAAGCACAACAGTGTCACATACATGCCGTACACCATCAAATTCCACTGATTTCCGCGCTCAACGTTACGGTATCCCGACAGCATGCGCTTGTGGAACACGATCAACAGCGCACAGAAACAGAGGATGAAGAATTCCTGGACGGCAATACCGGCCGTGTAGATGTTCATACCGGCGCGATTCAACTTCTCGCCGAAGCCGTCAGAATCCAGAATACCACCGGTACCTTGGATAATAAAGGCGCTAAAAGAAGAAAAAAAAAAGGCCCATGGTCAGTGTGGGGGGTCTCCCTGGCAGCAATTTCGACGTGATCGTCGCGGTGCGAGAGGGCGCTCACGTTACATCGAGCCAGATGAAAATCTTGGCCATGCTCTCGGCTTTGATACCCTTGATCTTCCTGTTCGGGGTGAAGTAGTAGACCATGCGGCCAAAGACCATGTACACGAATGCGTTAATCCACAGCGGGGCGAGCAAGACCAGCAGCTGGGCGGCGGCGAGGGTGGACGACTTGGTCTGGTCCAGCGTCGAGTAGGCACGCATGACCAAACCGAGACATTCCCACCCACTGCCGACGATGATCACCCAGCAGAAACGCTTCCGATAGAGAATGGCCAGCGCCAGGTGGCCGATGAATGTGATGCCGAAGAGCACGGAGAAGATGATAGCGGCGGGGGGACTGGCACAGTAGGGGTACTGCGCATTCTCGTTGGTGAGATCTGGGTTCTGTCGTCAGCACTGTATTTTATAGTGACGCGGGGGGGAATCCGGAGTGTAATGAGGTCCGCCAAATAGGTCATTTTGGGGGGGAGGGAAATAGATGTGGTGGTTGGGATAGAGATGTGGGAACGGGGAAAATTAGAACGTGTGGGATAGCGGAGAATTATTATCAGGCGGAAAATAAAATTATAACACCACAATACATAAATAAGTCAAATAAAAGGAACAAGACATACCGCACTTGGCCGTTAAACCCATGATGCTAATTGACAACCAGTGTCCGGTAGCGTCGGGATGTGAAGATGGACGGGACGCAGAAAGAGGGGGAGGAGAGAAGAAGAAGTTGATGAGATGGAGACGCAAAAGCGATTGCACGCCGCCATTCTTAAACGAGGATGCTCACCCAGGATCGACAGAATGACGCTGCCTAAAGCAATTGGCCCATCATATTTTTAGAGACCCAGCACACGTCAGATTCTAGGGGGAGACTGGGAGGTGAGGCTCGAGAGATGCAGGCTCAGCCCACGCTGCAGGTTAGCGCGTATGCGAGGTGAGCCGCTTAGGGCTGGATTCCCGATTGGGGTCGTATAGCGCGACCCGCTGGATAAATATCAAGTTGCGAATATCTTCAAACAAAGACACGGAAAACCAGCCTGCACAGACAAAGAAGATCCATACCCAACAAAGACGAACTCAAACTATCCACCTCGACCTTCCTAGAATTCACTGCCATCATGTTTTCCTCGATCAGCGCCCCGTCCGCAGCTTCCCGTTCCCCATCTTTGGCCAGCGCTGGTTCCGCGGCCTCATTTGCACTGGGTTCGGGTTGGGCTACACCAGAGCTGCTCTCCACCTCCTCCACCTCCTCCCATGCGTCTCAGACCCTGACTATTACCTACCATGCCTTTGAACACTCCCTCACCGTCGCCAGCGGCTCCTACCCGACCGCGTTGCAGCTGCGCGACGACTTCCTCCATGACCTGAGCAAGACGTCGGGCGACGAGCAATTGTCGTCGCTGGTCGAGCTCTGGGCTCGATTCCTCAGCTTTACGGTGCGCCGCCTAGAGCGGGAGCGCCGCGGACTGAAAGAGGATGACCTGCGAGTCCTCCTCGCTACGGCGATGGACACCTTCGAACGGGATATCTTGTGGAATCGGGAAGTACATGGCGTGGTGAAGGAGCTCGACGCTAGTATCGAAATTAAATCTACGATTTTAGCGGCCTACGTCCAAGCGCGCCATGCGTTGCGAAAGATCAGTCGGCCGTCCCACCCGCCGTCGGCGCTTATGAGCGCCGCGCTGGACCGCAAAGCTCACCTGTACACCGTGTTTGGCGGCCAGGGGAACGATGAGAATTATTTCGACGAGCTGCGCATGGTGTATACGACGTATCGACCGCTGGTACATGAGTTAATGGTGTCCGCATCCAGCATGCTGCAGCGCCAGGCCCTGGACGACCGCTTCAGCCGCTTTTATCACCAGGGCCTGGATATTATTGCTTGGCTGGAGCATTCCGAACGGGCCCCAGACTCAGCCTACTTGATCTCCGCCCCACTTAGCATGCCACTTATCGGCCTTCTCCAACTGGCTTGGTACCGTGTGATTGGCCGTGTGCTGGGGTCCACGCCAGCGCAGATCCAAGCGGCCCTCGCTGGCACCACGGGCCACTCGCAGGGCATTGTCACCGCAACGGTGACAGCCGTGGCCCAGTCGTGGACCCAGTTTGACAACCTTGCCCTGGATGCTCTGCGCCTCCTACTGGCCATTGGAGCCTACAGCCAAGACCACTTTGCCGTGGCAGAGCTGCCACCGGTGATCGTCGCCGATGCGGAGGCCCATGGCGAGGGTTTTCCCGGGCCCATGCTCAGCGTGGCCGACTGCCCGCTCGAACAGCTACAGAAATACGTCGACGCTGTCAACGCACACCTCTCGGAGGATGCTCGTATTGCCATCGCGCTGATTAATGGGCCGCAGAGCGCCGTGCTGGCCGGCCCCCCCTTGTCGCTGCATGGCTTTAACGTCTGGCTGCGCGGTGTCAAGGCCCCGGCCAAAGGCACCCAGCACCGGGTGCCCTTCAGCAAGCGGAAGCCCGAGATCAGCAACCGTTTCCTCCCTATCACAGCCGCCTTTCATAGCAGTTACCTGGCCGATGTCTCCGACGCGGTAATCGCCAGCGTT
This sequence comes from Aspergillus bertholletiae, assembly GCA_009193595.1. NCBI lineage: Eukaryota > Fungi > Ascomycota > Eurotiomycetes > Eurotiales > Aspergillaceae > Aspergillus > Aspergillus bertholletiae. The sequence continues at coordinate 12,686 of ML736459.1, read as the reverse complement.
CCCGACTTGGCCATCATGGGAGACGACCTGCGCATCCCCGTGTTCTGTACGCGCACGGGGAATGACCTGCGGACCCTAGGCAGCCAGAATATTGTCCCCAGCCTAATCGCCATGATTACATCGCAGGAGCTGGTCTGGACCGAGGCCGCCAAGTTACCCGGCGCCACGCACATCATCGACTTCGGCCCGGGAGGCGTATCGGGCATTGGGGCCTTGACGAACCGACTCAAGGATGGCACGGGGGTGCGGACCATCCTGGCCACGGTCGCGGAGGGCACCAACACCGACCTGGGCTATCGCAGTGAGATCTTCGACTGGAGCCCTTCGCCGGGGCTGGCATATGGTCAGATCTGGAGCGAGCAGTACCAGCCGCGACTGGTCCAGGTGTCCGGCAGCCGCCCAATTGTCGACACCAAGCTGAGTCGCCTGCTGGGACTCCCACCGGTCATCGTTGCCGGCATGACCCCGACCACGGCGGCCTGGGACTTCTGTGCCGCGGTGATGAAGGCGGGATATCATGTCGAACTCGCGTTGGGCGGCTATCATCGTCCCGACCAACTCGAAACGGCTATCGACTCTCTGCTGCGAGATATACCCCCGGGCCGCGGCATTACCGTCAACATGATTTATGCTGCACCAAAGGCGGTGCGCTGGCAGGTACCACTGCTCACACGTCTCCGGGCGTCGGGAGTACCCATCGAGGGCCTCACGGTAGGCGCTGGGGTGCCCTCGATTGAAGTCGCTTCGGGCTATATCCGTGACCTGGGGCTCCGCCATATCAGCTTCAAACCCGGGTCACTCCCCGCCATTCACCAGGTCATTGCCATCGCGCGTGCCCATCCCAACTTCCCCGTGATCCTCCAGTGGACGGGTGGTCGCGGTGGTGGCCACCACTCCTTCGAAGACTTCCATCAGCCAATCCTCCAGGCCTACGGTGCGGTGCGCAGCTGCTCGAACCTGATCCTGGTAGCCGGCAGTGGTTTTGGCAGCGCCGACGATACCTTCCCCTACCTCACTGGTGAGTGGGCACAACGCTACAATCGGCCGCTCATGCCGTTCGACGGCATTCTGCTGGGTAGTCGCCTGATGACCGCAAAGGAGGCGCATACCAGCCCTGCAGTGAAGCAAGCCATTGTTGCGACACCGGGGGTGGCAGATGAGGCCGATTGGGAGCAGACATACACACAACCGGCCGGTGGAATCATGACGGTGACCTCGGAGATGGGAGAGCCAATCCACAAATTGGCCACGCGTGGCGTGCGTCTCTGGGCGGAGCTGGACCGGACCATCTTCAAGCTCGATCGCGCAAAGCGCCTCACGGAGCTACAGAAGCAGCGAGACTACTTGATTCGCCGGCTGAACGCCGACTCGCATAAAGTCTGGTTTGGACGCGACGAACTGGGGAATGTGGTTGATTTGGAAGAGATGACCTATGCGGAGGTGATCTCGCGGCTGGTCGAGTTGACATATGTCTCTCGCGAAGGCCGCTGGATCGATCCGTCGTTCCAGCAGTTCCTGTTCGACTTCCTTCTGCGCGTAGAAGCACGCATCGGCCACGAGAGGGAGGAGGATCACCACGATGGTGATGACACGGAGGTCACTTCTTCCGTGGTCACCAGCGTGGATGACCTTCGCAACCCCCAACCAGCGATTGACAAATTCCTCGAGAAGAATCCCTGTGCTGCTGACCAGCTCATGGGCACACAGGATGCGCAGTACTTCCTGCATCTGTGCCGACGACGCGGCCAGAAGCCGGTCCCGTTCGTGCCAGTACTGGACGAGAACTTCGAGGAGTACTTCAAAAAGGACTCACTATGGCAGTCCGAGGACCTCAACGCCGTTGTCGACGGTGATGTTGGGCGTGTGTGCATTCTTCATGGACCGGTGGCAGCGCGCCACTCCACTGAAGTGGATGAGCCCGCGCGCAAGATCCTGGATGCCATCCACGAGGGACATATCGAGCGTTTGGAGATGCGGGATCCCGACTACTTCGAAGATGGAATCCCCATTGTTCATTGCTTTGGTCCTTACCCTGTGGTGAGTGAGTGGAGCATGGCCCAGGCCGGTATCAATTGTGTGCCAGTTGGTAATACTGGCTCGCTTCTGTACGAGGTCTCCCCCGAGATGAACGCCCCGATGCCGTCGCTGGACCAGTGGCTCGCTGCCCTGGGCGGGACCCAAGGTGGCTGGCGTCAGGCCTTCTTCAATGCCCCTACGATTGTGCAGGGCCGGTCCATCTGTGGCAACCCTCTGCGCCGACTCTTCCAGCCCACGCGCGATTCGTATGTGATGGTCCAGACCGGCCACCGGTCGGACACCACTGTGTCCCTGTTCGAATATCGCCCACATTCCGAACCGGTGAAGGTAGTCGATATCCGTGCGGATGAATCTGGGGCCATCACCCTGGAGATCATCAACTATCGTAACGCTGGTGGTGCGGCAATCGGCCTGCGACTGATGTACCAGTACCGGCGCGACGCGGTGTACGCGCCTATCCATGAGATCATGGACGGTCGCAACGAGCGGGTCAAGGAGTTCTACTACCGCGTATGGTTCACGAACTCGCAGCCAAAGAAGTGGACCTCCGTGCACGATACATTTTGCGAGAGCGGGCTCGAAGTTACAGCGGACTCGATTGCCGAGTTTGCGCACTGTGTGCAGAACGCTAGCGACGCATCTAGCAAGCGTCGGGGAAAGACCCTGTACGCACCGCTGGACTTTGGCGTTGTCGTAGGATGGGAGGCACTGATGAAGCCCCTGTTTTCGCACGAGCTCGACGTAGATCTCCTGACGCTGGTGCACCTCACTAATGGGTTCCGCATCCCACCGGACGCGCAGCCTATCCAGGAGGGCGCCGTTCTGGAGACCAAGTCTCGTATTCAGGCCATCACAATCGAAGATGCTGGTAAGCTTGTGGAAGTGCGCGGTGACGTCTACCAGGAAGGCAAGGTCGTCCTGGAACTGACCAGCCAATTCTTGTACCGCGGCACGCACACCGACTGGGAGAACACCTTCCGCAAGGTCGATGAAGAAGAAATGGAGCTGTGCCTTAGCGGGCCCATGGAAGTGGCCCTGCTGAAGTCCAAACCGTGGTTCAAGCCACGCGACGCTGACCTAGATCTGCAGGACCAGACCCTAATTTTCGTGCTGCAGTCGACCTATCAATACGCCAGCAGGGACACATTCAAGGCCGTTACCACCGTGGGTGATGTGCGCCTGAAGTCCTCACTGCCGGGTCGGTCCAGCTCTGTGGCAACTGTTGCCTTCTATTCTGCTACCTGCCGTGGCAACCCCGTCATGGACTACCTGCAGCGCCATGGCAGCCCGGTCAAGAAACGGCACATGTTTAACAAGCCGATGCCTCTCACCAGCGACGGTTCGTCACTCATGATGAAGATGCCGGACTCCAATGAGGCCTACGCCCATGTCTCCTGGGATTTCAACCCCATCCATGTATCGTCCTCCTTGTCTCGATATGCTGATCTCCCGGGGCTCATCACGCACGGCATGTATACGTCGGCCCGTGTCCGTGGTCTGGTCGAGCATTATACGTGCGCGTCAGCCATTGGTGCGTTCCGGAGCTTCAACTGCTCGTTCACTAGCATGGTGCTCCCTGGAGATGAAATTGAGGTTATCTTCCAGCACGTGGGTATGCTGGCGGGTCGCAAGATCATCTCCGTCGAGGCGAAGCATGTCCAGCGTGGAGAGACGGTGCTGCGTGGAGAGGCCGAAGTGGAACCTGAGGAGACGGCGTTGTTGTTCACGGGCCAGGGCAGTCAGCAGAAGGGAATGGGAATGCAGCTGTATACCCAGAGCGAGGCCGCTCGGCAAGTGTGGGATTACGCTGATACCTACTTCTCCGATAATTACGGTAAGTTTCGATTTGTCTTCCTAGCTCTGAACATTGCTTGCTGGCAGGTGTTTACTAAACGATACTCAGGTTTCCGCATAACCGACATTGTCCGCAATGACCCTAAGGAGCTCACCGTGTACTTCGGAGGCCCGCAAGGTCGGCACATCCGCGAGAAATACATGAGCATGAAGCGTGAAGCCGTGGGCACCGATGGAACCGTCCATCTTCTCCCGTTGTTCCCTGAGATCGACGAGGATACTGAGTTCTACACGTACCATGCACCCCAGGGGCTTTTGTCGGCCACGCAGTTCACGCAGCCAGCGTTGACGCTGATGGAGCTGGCGATCTTTGCGGATCTCCAGGCGAGAGGCCTCATCTCGGAGCGGAGCTCGTATGCTGGCCACTCGCTGGGCGAATATGCAGCCCTGGGTGCGGTTGGGAAGATCTTCAGTGTGGAGGGCCTGGTGCAGGTGGTCTTCTATCGTGGATTGTTGATGCAGTTCGCCGTGGAGCGCGACGACCGTGGGCAATCCGACTTCCGGATGTGTGCGGTTGATCCAAGCCGGGTCTGTGCGGGTAGGTGCCGTCCTGATGCATCAGAAAGGTGGGAATCTGGACCAAGTACTGACATGGACTCTTTAGGATTCGATCAGGCAGCGCTGCAACTGGTGGTGCAGACCATTGCAGCCGAGACGGGACAGTTGCTGCAGATTGTCAACTTCAACGTTGCCGGATTGCAATATGTGTGCGCTGGACAGGCAAGCCTCTCTTTTTCTCCTTCTCTGCCCTGATCACTAGCTAACCCTCATCAGGTTCACCCTCTCCGGTGCCTTAAATCGGTCCTCGACCATATCAACGCCACCGCTGCCTCTCTTCTCCCTTCGAACGTCCTGTCTCCCGACCAGCTAACGTCCTTAGTAAAGTCACAAGTTGCTACGACCCAGACCAGCACGGCCCTCACGCGAGGCTGCGCGACTATCCCCCTCAAGGGCATCGACATCCCCTTCCATTCGTCCCATCTACTCCCCGGTGTGCCGGGCTTCCGACGCTGTCTGCTGGACTTGATCGATCGCCACGCGCTGGACCCGAAGCGATTGGTCGGAAAATACGTTCCCAATCTGACGGCGCGGCCGTTCCAACTGACGAAAGAATATTTTGAGATGGTGAGGGATTTGACTGGTTCTTCGGCCCTGTATGGAGTGTTGAACGAGGTGAGTTACCCTTTCGCATTGCTCAAGATTGTGACGGGGGCGATTCTAATATTGTGAATAGTGGGAATCCTATATGAGCACTGCTGGGACATGTGGAATGGAGAAGATTGAGTCTGTTATTCAGTCGATGAAGGTGTTTTGAATTTTTGTACTCATGATGTTTATTTTTATTGTTTTGTACCGATAGACCTGCTTCCTTCAATATACCCTCTACCACCCTGAACATCCTTAAACCCCACCAGCGTAAGATTGATGCCCCCCGGTAGAAATTGGGCATTTAATTTAGTTCGTAAATAAGCAATGATGGGGCTGTTTAATTCTTACTGTCCGAGGCTATCAACTTAGGGGTGGGGGCCTAGGTTTATAACATTGGCAGCCCCCATCATTTAATTTCTTCATCTTTACTTTGCGACTTGAATTTCTCTTCTCTCCTTGTTCTCCAATTTCCCATTATTACCATGTCTGCCGTCGCCGTTCTGTCTGCCATTGGTGGTATTCTGCTGCTCTTTTTTGTCTATGATTCCAAAGCGATTCCGGGATTATGGCATGTCAGTAACAAAAACCCCGTATTTCCCGAGGCATTGAGTTAACCACCGCGGCGTGAATTGGAATTAATAGGCCCGAATTGTCGCAGTCCTCATTGAGCACATACTCTGGAAGCGCAATCACTCGTCCTCCTCAGGCGCTGGCCCGTCTGCGCTGTTTCGCCCCCTCCGGACCCGATCCTACTGCTCTCTGGCAGAAGTCGACTTCAATCTACACAAGTCGAACAGCACATTCTACGCGGATTTGGACATAAGTCGGATCGAGTTACTTTTGCTACTCTTCAAGGATGTTATTACACCGTTGTCTCCACCCCCGCGACAGCCTCGCAGAGAACGCGCCCGCAAAAACGACGAGAACCGAAGAGACACGCTGAAACATCTCGCCCCCGTGCTCGGTGGTGTGTCGTGTATCTTCCGCAAGGAGATCAAGCCCTGGCAGCGGTATGATCTCGAGTCGCGCATTCTGTGCTGGGATGACAAATGGTTGTATATTGTTAGCCATTTCCTGAAGCCCGGTACCCACTCTGGAACCGGTACGACGGGCCCAGAAGATGGCGTGCTTGCGTCGGCTATCTCGAAGTATGTTTTTAAAAAAGGTCGGCGGACGGTGGCACCAAAGGAGGTTCTCCAATTTCTGCACCTGGTGGAAGACTGTGATGACGCTGATGCTGATGCTGATGTCGATGCCAATGCTGACGCTTACGCTGATGCGAGTGTGGGAGAGTCGGGACTGGGGCCGAAGCTGAACGGCCAAGAAGATCAGCAGGAACGACCAGAAGTAAAACGAAAACGTGGTCTAGCACTAGCAGCACATATGGCCGGATTAGATGGTCTTCATCGCGTGGCATAGCTGTTTCAGAGGGGGCTTGAAGTAGGTAGTTAGTCTTTCGTCAGAGATAGAGTGGGGGTGGGTGGGGGAGGCAGATCTGGCAGGATCTTAGACGAACCAGTAGAGATTTGATGAGCCTGCATGTCATGTACGCCGGGGCAATGAGTTTATAATATGATGCTTCGAGTCTGATTCCCGTATACTGCCATTAATAGAATAGGCGTCGTCAACCCTAACTCGGCGGCTCACCTTGCATATGAACTACAGCCGCTTCGGGCCCCACGAACACCGCCACGCGACAGACCCTCCAGTTTCTAATGCTGATGGACAAAAGTCGATGGCATGGATCTACTTTCCATCTCATATTGTGCCAGATACGACCACAAATGAGAAAAATCAAACGTCACTAGTTTACTATCTCAATGTCTGTGTTCTGGCTTCAACCCAGAGCGGCGGCAGCATGCCCTATTGCTGTCGAAGATACCTTTGGGCCCGTTGTCCGTGACGAGTGCAAGAATGGCTTTGATTTCACATTGTATTTTGAAGAAACAATCCTCACACTGCCGGTGACGCTCTTCTTCCTCCTCTTGGCCTTACCACGCATCTATTACTTGAGACAACAGACAATAAAGGTTCAGGGAGGGTATCGATATTTCGTAAAGCTCGTATGATGTCCCCGAGGCTACAGAGTTAAGCAAAAAGAAGAAGAAATGAAAACTGACCAAGCTGTTAGGGTGGATATGCTCTGTTGGCCGTCCTTCAGCTCACCCTCGTCGGCCTCTGGGCGGCGCCGTCGGGACAAACAACACGAGCTACTATCGCAACGGCGGTGATATCATGGTTGGCTTCGATCGTCTTCGGTGTTCTCTCCCACTATGAGCATATCTGCACCATTCAACCTTCTACCATCAACTGCGGCTATCTCTTTCTTTCTTCGATATTATCCCTGCCAGAGACCCGCACGTTGTACTTCCTGGAGAAGAACCGTTCGATTGCGGTCGTCTATACGGTGACACTGTGCATCAAGGTGGTGTTGCTGATTACAGAGACCATGTCCAAGGTGTCTCTTCTAAGACGGAACTACAAAGATGCACCCCCGGAGTCGACCGTGGGGATCCTGGGAGAACTTCTCTTCTGCTGGTTGAACCCGCTCTTAATGTTAGGCAATCGTGTGGATCTTACTGTCGAGAAGCTCCCACCACTCGAGGATTCCCTTCGCTCTGCGGGGCACGGTGAAAACGCACTACACGCGCTATGGAGAAAGGGTAAGAGGGTTTGATTGCATTTCTTCGTACTGGATCAAGGCTGATGTAGCGTACCCATTCTAGACCCGAATCGGAATTCCCCTCATAGTTTGCTCTGGGCATGTTGTCGCTACTATTTGGTCCCAATCTTGTTAGGTGTCCTCCCTCGAGCGTTACAGATCGCATTCACGTTTGCGCAGCCCTTCTTGGTCGAATCAACCACCACTTGGGTGGCATCAACCGAGATCACCCACCCTAAGTCACAGGGGTACGCACTGATTGGAGCTTTCGGTATAGTCTACACGGGTATCGCGGTGAGTCTACCCTTTTCACAGGTGCAACAGACGTATATCTCATACTGGTTATGCTAGGTTTCCACGGCTTTCGCCCATCATCAGGCCTATCGAGTTGTCTCAATGATACGGGCTAGCCTGATCGACATGCTCTACAGTCATATCATGGTCATGCGTGATATCGACTCCGAGACTAGTGCCCCAGTCACTCTAATGAGTGCAGATATGGAGCGTATTTCAGGCGGTCTGCACTACATGCATGATGTCTGGGCCTGCGCTATCGAGATTCCCATTGCGCTCTATTTGCTGTGGCGTCAGCTGGGGGTCGCCAGTATTGCCCCCATTATCGTGGTGTTTAGTATGTGCAATATGGTCCTTCTTTTACCACCTCATATGTTACTAATGCTTGAACAGTCTGTATGGCCTTTTCATTGCTTATTTCCGCACTGGCTGGTCCTCGTCAGCAGGTCTGGCTCGAGGCCATAGAGAAGCGCGTCGATATCACGGCAAAAGTCCTGGGATCCGTCAAAGGAGTCCGCACGGCTGGATTGACCGACAAACTCTTCAACCTCGTGCAGACGATGCGAATTGAAGAGGTTGCTAAGTCGGAACGATTCCGTCGACTGTTGATCCTCGTGGTTGGTGTGGCCTACAGCAACGTCACACTCTCTCCGCTGGCATCGTTCACCATCTATGCCCTCATCGCGCGGCATAAAGGCGACGAAACCTTGACAGCTGCCAAGGCCTTTACATCGCTCACCTTATTCACCCTTCTCTCCACTCCAATCTCTAACCTTGTTGAAGCTGCAACCGGTATCGCCACCGCAGTCGGCTCTATTAAACGAGTGAACGAGTTTTTGCAGTCGGACCCACGAAAAGATGACGCGCATGAGCCCCGAGGAGCTCGGAGCAACATCAGCATTCCTGCTAGCGTGCTATCTAGAGCACTGACGGAGATTGGGGTAGTCTACGACGGAAAGGGCGTGTCGGTTGTGGAAGGGGTCCCGAGTATCTCTAGTCGCGAGAAGTTACCCTTGTACTACGAAGTCACCGGTCCAGTGTTTGTGGCAGAGGGCCGTAGCGCCGGCTGGGAAGTCGGTAAACCAGCCGTGGTGCAGGACCTGAGCTTTGAGATTCACCGAGGCACAGTAACATTCGTTGTGGGGCCAGTCGGGTGTGGCAAGTCCACTTTCGTGCGTGCGTTGCTGCGAGAGACGCCGGTCTTTGCAGGAGGCTTGAAGGCCGATCCCGACTCAATTGCGTACTGCTCACAGACACCATGGCTGACAAACAATACCATCCAAGACAATATCTTGGGAGAGTCACTCTTTGATCTGCGCTGGTATACCACCGTGGTTGAGGCGTGTGCGCTATATGATGACATCCGCAAACAACCGAATAGGGATAAGACCATGCTAGGGACTCAAGGCGCTATCCTAAGTGGAGGGCAGAAGCAGCGTGTGGTAGGTTTGTTTTATTTCTTTTACTTCTTTTCCGTTTATTCTCTTCCATCCCTTGTGCCTGGTTTGGCGCGAGTCTGTTGCTGATCTAGTATATTTCGATAGGCCCTGGCCCGAGCTGTATACTCCAGAGCAGAGACTATCATCTTGGATGATGTCTTCAGTGGTCTGGATCGCACCACGGAAGAGGTGGTGTTCCAGGCCCTATTGGCCCCAGGAGGTCTTTTACGCAAGCTGGGTACGACGGTGATCTTGACCACGAACAGTCGTACGTATTCCCCCCGGCGTTCTTGGGTCTTCATTCTATTCTGACCATGCTTCAGCCTCTCGTCTCTTTGTTGCGGACCATATCATCGCCCTGGGCCCATCTGGCACCATCATGGAACAAGGAACATACAAAGAGCTCCATTCACGAAGTGATAGCTATATTCGCAGCTTGACGGCTCTACCGAAACGGAAAGCCACGGTTCACCTGGAGGCCCCCGAGATCCCTATCCCAAGGCCCAGGGCCCGTAATCGATTGTCTCAAAATCGGTTCTCACAACGGTTCTCCCAGCGGTTCTCTCAGCAATTCTCTCAGCAATTCTCGCAGCGATTCTCGCAACGGTTTTCCCAACAGGTCCCCCAAGATCAGTTCTCACAGAATCGATTCTCACAGAGTCAGTTTCCACAAAGCCAGTTCTCATCGAGTCAGTACGCGCCAAACCGGCTGTCGCAAAACCGTCTCTCTCAGCATCGGCTCTCATTTGTGAGCCCGGAGGTACAGCTAGAGCTAACACCACAAGATGACGGGCGACGAACGGGTGATATGTCCATCTATTGGTACTATGCCCAAGTACTGGGAGTGTTCCGGTCAGCGATCTTTGTTGTTTTGGTAATGGCCTATGTGGTTACCATTACCTATCCTTGTGAGTATCGCCCGACTAGGTGGAAATAAGCCAGCGCTGACCAATTTAGCCATCTGGGTGGAGAAGTGGGCAACGTCCAATATCGACCATCCCAACGAGAGACTGGGATATTGGCTCGGTATTTATGCGTTTATCGCCGTGATGGCTGTTTCTTCTCTTGTTATTTCCTGCTGGTGAGCTCTTAGACCCTGAAGAGGTGGCCCTTACTTCGCAAGTCCCTCGTACTAATCCTCCAATAGGCATTTGATGGCGAATCTGGTAGCCCGTGGTGCCAAGAATATGCATTCGGAGCTCTTGAAGAGCGTTTTAGAGTGTGTCTTCTCCAATTATGATATATTATCCTTCTTCAGCTAACCCTTTAGTGCCCCTATGTCATTCTTCCAGACGACTGATTTAGGAAATACAACGAATCGGTGAGTTACAGCCAAGGCACGTTCACCGCGAATGGGAATAGTGGTTGACATTTCCTCTAGATTCAGCCAGGACCTGCAGCTTATCGACATGGAACTCCCCCTTTCTGTGCTGAATACTATTCTTACCTTCTTCACCTGTGTTGCGCAGATGGTGGTCATCTGTACCGCCACGGGCTACATCGCCGCCACAATCCCAGCCTGTATAATCGCTTTCTATTTCACTCAACGGTTTTACCTCCGTACTTCACGTCAGGTCCGATACTTGGACATTGAAGCCAAAGCTCCGCTAGTCTCCCATTTCCTGGAGAGCCTGAGCGGCCTGTCTACCATCCGGAGCTACAAGTGGGAGCAGCATTACCGCCTTCGCAACAGCAAATTGCTGAATGATTCCCAGAAGCCATTCTACCTGCTGTTTGCCATTCAGCGCTGGCTCGAATTGGTCATTGCATTGATGGTGGCGGGATTTGCCGTCGTCCTGGTATCGATAGCTGTCGCGACGCGAGGGAAAGTCAGCGCCAGCTTCATCGGATTGGCATTGCTGAATATTGTCACATTTACTGAGAACCTGCAGGGGCTAATCAAGCAATGGACAGTTCTGGAGACATCAATTGGAGCGGTGGCACGAATTCGCAACTTCAAGTCTTCTATTGAATCGGAGCATTTGGATGATGAGACAGCCATCCCTCCGCCAGATTGGCCAGCCAGAGGGGCAATCGAGTTCAGCAGTGTGGTAGCTTCCTACAAGTATGGTTCCATTATGATCACTTCCTTTCTTGGCTTGTATCCAGGCTAACATACAGTGGCCATAGGAACTCCTCCAACCGTGCGCTCGATCATATTTCTCTCTCGATTAAGCCGGGTACTAAGGTTGGGATCTGCGGCCGTTCTGGAAGGTTTGTTCTCGCCCTGCCCATTTCCTCCGGTGCCCCCTAGTTTTGTTCACGGCTGACAGTCAACTACAGTGGAAAGTCATCGCTAGTATCGTCACTGTTCCGCCTCATTGAACTAACCAGCGGCACCATTAACATCGACGGACTTGACATCTCTTTACTGGCCCGGAATCACCTGCGCGCTCAGCTGAACTGTATTCCCCAGGAGCCATTCCTCCTGCCGGGCTGCTCGGTTCGCCTCAACGTGGACCCTGGTGCCGCAATCCATGACGATATCCTCATCGACGCCCTGAAAAAAGTACAACTATGGGACGCGGTCCGAGAGCTCGGTGGTTTAGATGCTACAATCACGCCGGATACATTCTCCCCCGGTCAGAAACAACTCCTTTGCTTCGCTCGCGCGATGGTGCGGCCAGAAGGGAAGATTCTAGTCCTCGACGAAGCAACTAGCAGGTCAGTAATCCCATGTCACCGTCGGTTTCCTAATGTGGTTGTTAACCTAACCATCCTTTAGCATTGATACCAAAACGGACGATCTCATCCAGTCGCTCATCCGCAGCGAATTCGCTGATCATACGGTGATCGCCATTGCGCATCGACTGGAAACCATTATAGATTTCGACGAGGTCATTGTTGTCGATGCGGGGCATGTCGAGGAGCAAGGTCCGCCGGCGGTGCTGCTCGAGAAGAAAGGAGCATTTGCGGAGTTATATTGGGACAAGAAACGGAGTCCGGATCGGACTCCCTTAACGCTTTAGATATGGTGGTTGTTATGGGTCTTTTAACTTGCTGACATGTTTTGTTTAAATTACGCCTTTTTTCGATTCTTGTGTTTCTTTTTCCCTTTTTTTCTTGTTTTTTTTTTTTTTTTTTTTTTTTTTTTTTTTTTTTTTTTTTTTTTTTTTTGTGTACATATACATGACTACGATAGATAGCAGTGCTCTGGCACGTTTATAGTGGACCTTTAGTTGAAGGGGGAAAGCAAATTTCACATCTTTCAGCCATCACTGTTGACCTTGACGCTGCTGGATATGCTGGGT
>ML736458.1:0-16494 GCA_009193595.1 Aspergillus bertholletiae | reverse complement strand
CTGCTGTCTCCATCTCTTGGAAGGGGCTTTTTAGCAGCTAATTTAGCTGCTTGATCAGCCTTCTCATTTCCTGTTATACCCCGATGGCCTGGGTACCTTGGCTTTATCTTTGTTGTTCTTATGAGAGTACGCGATGTTGTATAGTTATCTATTTTTTTTTATTCATAATACCTCATGTCTTACGGCCTGGATACATAATATAGAGCATTACATTATCTATCCCCCCGTTCGAACTTCCATACTTACATACCCCAAGCTTAACGTCCAGGAAGTAGTCTACGGTTCCTCTGATGGCTCTCATTTCTTGCCTAGAGGATCTATAGAACTTTAATCTCATACGACTCGCCTCCCACACTTGAAATCTCCTCAGTATGCACACTCCCATTTACAGTAAACCGCCTCCCATCCTGCACGCGGATCGCCAACTTCCCCCTAGCTCTAGCCGTAACTCTAGCCATACTCAGCCTCCCACCAGACCATTCCATATCTACCACAAGGTTCCCCCTCGCCACCAGACCAGTCACCTTCCCATTCGGCACAGCAGACGGCAAAGCCGGCAGCAAATGCACCACCCCAGCATGACTCTGCAGCAGCATCTCCGCAATGCCCGCCGTGAACCCGAAGTTCCCATCAATCTGGAAAGCAGATCCAGGCCCAGAGTCTGTATTCCACAGATTTGCACTCGGATATGTCTGCAGGAACACCTGCGTGTGATTCCACGCGGCGTCTCCGTCGAACAGGCGAGAGTATAGGTTAATGGTCCACGCTCGCGACCAGCCAGTGCTACCGCTGCCATGGGCGATGCGGTGGTCCAAGAGGGCCTTTGCGGCGGTGGCTAACGTTGAGTTTACAAAGGGCGTCATTTGGGATCCTGGGAAGAGGCCGAAAATCGGGCTCATGTGTCGATGGCCTGGTTCTGTTTCTTGATATTCATCCCGCCATTCGAGAATTTGTCCGTAGGATCCAATCTGGGGACGTTTTATGTGGAGTATAGATGATGAAGCCTTGGTTATTTCTGTGTCATTTATGCCGAGGATCTGGTCCATTTCTATAACAGAGTGAAACAGCTCTGATAGGAGTGTATTGTCCATTGTGGGAGCGATATCGATGCCTTCCTCGTTGCCGGTCTGAGTCATGTCATCCGGTACAATGAAGGCATTTTCAGGCGACGATGAAGGCCCCGTGCTCAAATACCCATTGAACAGGAATAAATAGCAGTCGTAGAACTGGGCAGCGGACCGGACCAGCGGCCTGATGCGCTCCTTTAGAAGGGCTCTGTCCTGGGTGAAACGATAGTATTCCATGAGATTCGCCGATAGCCACGCACCACCCATCGGCCACATAGTCCACTTGGTCCCGTTGTTCACTGGAACAGCATCTCCCCAGAGGTCGGTGTTGTGATGTAAAACATACCCTCCATTGTCGCAGTTATACATACGTCGCGCGATATCCTGCCCTCTGAGCTTGACAGTCTCGAGAAGAGATATCAGTGGCCCCAGTGTCTCCGCCAGGTTCGTTACACCTGCTGGCCAGTAGTTCATCTCGAGATTAATGTTCACCGTGTACCGTCCTCCCCATGCAGGTTCATAGTCCTCATTCCAGAGACCTTGTAGATTGGGAGGTAACGACGAAATGCCAGTGTCACGCGATGATGCGATAAGAGAATGCCGGCCGAACTGGAACATCAGGGTCACCAACTCCGGATCAGCATCAGGGTCAGTCTTATATCGGGCTAGTCTGATATCTGTAGGCAAATCGCCCGCAGCACCAGATGAACCGAGGTCGAGATGCACCCGGCCTGCAAGGGCTTCGTGATCAGCTGTGGCCAATTCCTGGACAGCAGGAAACCCGGTCCGTACAGCTGCATCTAGCTTGCGGTCCATCTCGGCTTCCCAAGCTGCCTGGGTGTCGAACCGATACGATGTTTCGGCATTAATGAAAATATCTACAGTTGTCGCGTTTTGGATCACCACCGAAGCGCCGTTGCGCCGTACCCGCCCTTCGATAGTTAGTGGCAATTGATCTGTCTCAGGGCTTGGTGCACTTACCACCATGGGCGACGATCCGGGCCCCTGTTGAGAAGCCGATGCCGTCCGATGCGGCTGTCAAGGCCCGCAGTTTTAATGATCCAGTGGCATTTCCTGCAGTCGCAACTTTCTCAATGACATATTGATCGCGATCTAGCAATACAGAGACAACTAATAGCCCAGCCTCGCTTGCTGTAAAACGAGCGGCAATTACTCCTGCTGGATAGCTGGCAACATACTCCCGCCTAGATAACTCGTGTCAGTTTGTGTGGACCGCGATATAACCCTTGTCAATCTTTCACACACCTAAAGCGCACTCCATGATAATTATAGTCCACCATTGCACGGCCCTTGAGCAAATCCAACGACCGGGTATAGTTCTCAACGTGTGAGTCCTCATGCCCGAAATCCAGCACCAACGAACCTAATGGGTGATAGGCCCGAGGTTCATCCGGGCTGCCGACCATGTCCGCTAATGTCTGTTGTCCAGCAGACGTGATGTTCCCTTGTTTCAGCTGCGAACGGACGGATTCTAACACGCTATATGCGTCCGGATTGGCGCGGTCCATAAACTGGCCGCTCCATATGGAATTCTCGTTCAAGGTTATATTTTCCACGGCAGAACCCCAGATTGCAGCACCGAGTCGACCATTTCCTATTGGTAGTGTTGAGAAGAAGTTTTTGGCTGGCGAGGTGTACCATGTGAAGCGCGATGGGTCAAAGTAGGCGTAGACAGTGCTCGTTCCAACGGCTAGCTGTAGGAGAGGAGAGAGTAGCATGGCTGCAGAGTCCGTACATGAAAGGTATGAATTCTAACGACCATGAGCATATGCTCCTTATAAGTGAGCGCGATCGGTAGTGATATCCCCGATACATGCGTAGATCAATTGGTCGTTCATGGTAATTCCACGAATCAGCTGGAGGCACACTGTGCGCCTGCATGGATATAAATTAAATTCATTCCATGGTGCCCATATCGACATATTTTAGAGTTAAGTCAGTTAGTCGCTAAATTACACGGTGTACTTGTCACCTTGGCTTGCTGCGGATTCTGTCTAGGCATGCTAGTGTTTTAGTTGTCGTTCTATAAATCTCAGGTCGATGTACTCTACGCACCACAGTATTCGAACTGAATATACAACGATATAACTCGTACCCTTGGCCTCTACATGCTGCAGGGCTTGTCATTAATCCTCCATAGCTATACAATCCATACATTTGTCAGAGATATTCACGCCTCCTGTTCAGCTTGTTATACTGGTGTGAGGCACTCTGGGTACTCGCCAACGCAATATAACCCGTTTCCTCCCCTATCCTCACATCCACAATCTGCACTGGAAGATGTTGCAGTGACCTAGCACGATCCGGCCCAGAAAGAAAGCTTCCTCCAGCCGGAAGCTGGATATATGGATTATCCCTTGTCATGGAGGATACGTACCCCAGGATATCTGGCGCAGTGGTCACGGATTTCAATACAATGCTAGCAATTGCACAGATTTCCAGGAGGATGGTTGAAATGAAAAATACCGCCGCCCAGCCCCGGCTAACACTATACACGGTCACAGGCTTTGCAGTTGTCGCGGTTGTCATGTTGAATAGCGCAGCTTTGCCCTGCACATTGGGCGAAGACATGTTTACCTTGTCGAATGGAGACACGCTGGCAATGGTAAACGGGGCCAGAGCAGCCTGCCAGTAAGTGTTGAATAGCGCGCGCAATCTCGATGAAACATCCTTCTCACTCACAGTACTCCAATCGTGAAACCATTGCTGGGTGTCAAACAATGACGGATCTCCATAAATATAGCTATCTGTCAAAGAGGGTTGGTCGGGTCTCATGACGCCAGCCGCCCAGGGAAACTGAGTGATGAGGTTATTGAGAGACACCCAATTATCTCCATTTGGGTCGGGGTCATTGAACGGGGTCAGGGAGCTCGGTCTGGTATCTTTCTCGGATTTGCGCATTCGGTCCACGGCACAGGAGCCATTCTGACACATGATCCAGGATTCAACTCGGATGGTTGACATTGTGCAGTTGAAAAGTGAGACATTGGTCATGCCGTGCTTGCCACCTTCCTTTGCACCAAACCACAAATTCAAGTTCGATTGTGTTGGAGGAGATGCGGTGAAATTGTAGCTGGTGTCGATAAAGAAGCTACTGTATGCCGTCGTCATGGCGTTGGGGTACCCAGCCAAGCTGTGAAACAGACTGGTTGCGTTGTGGTAGAGAGCCTTCTCGCCCATTTTGGAGAAGACCATGTTTTGGGCGATGTTCAATGCGACAGCACGACAATCCAGGTCAAAATAGGATGACTCCACTGGGAACTCGGAGTTTTGATCAGAAGGAATGCCTTGAACAACCAAGCCAACCAGCGATGAGTAGACCGTTTTATTGCCTTGATGGCAGTCCCTCCACGGGTTAGAGCCGGAGGCCGTTTTGTTTAAGGGCAGGTCATCTAAAACGGGGATCTTGGGAAAGCCCCACGAATCTTGAGGGGACTTCCTGACACCTTCCGTCCCTAGAAGAGAGGCAGTATATATTGCTTCAATTGCAGGGCCGGTCGAAGACAGCATGGAAGTGCCTCCAAAGCCTGAACTAGTATTCGGGTTTAGAAAGCTAACCGAGTGATTACCCGGCACGGTGGAAGATGTAGTGGAGAGAGTCCTTAAGATACTCTGTCCACCGATGGGAGATATCGCCCACAGCAGCATCACTCCTGCGGTTAGGAACCCGACCTGGCGAATGGCGATTATGGAAGACACTGCTGCACCAAAGCTAGTGCTTCCAAGCAGTTGTTCCAGAAGCTAGATTCCATGCTGACTCAGCTGATGCTACACATTTAGGATTGAAATGAATAAACACACTCACTCCTAAAGGAACACAATGCTCTGCACGCCATAGGGCATAGTTGCGCATCATGTTACCTACGATTGCGGCAAACACTATGGGGAATATCGAAGGCCCTAATTTCGTTGCCTGTACGATGCCCGCTCCATAACTTGAAGTTTCCTTCCCATCCACCCGAGTCGCAAGTATTACGAGTACTGCAGCGGTTTAGCATATATTCTTTCTGATACAGTAGACGCGCTTGATTTTCTGCGTTATGGGAAGGTTGTACCGAGGAACAATATCGGGAAGAGAGCCAAGATTATATCGACCAGGGTAGAGAGTGGATTAGCAGATAAGCTTCTCCTCAGCCTCATAGGGTGCTCTGGCCACCCATCGATGGGATCATGATGTTCGGCTTTCGGCGATGGCGAGATACGCCGATCTGGTGACAGCAACTCCAGTTCGGCCTGCCTCGTTTCGGTGTCAGTGGGCATTTCAAAAGCCAAGGGTTCCGACCTATATCCTTCAAGGCAGATTGGAAGGGTATGAAGAACACACTTTAAATCCCAGTTCTCATTTTCAGCCTTGTCACATTTTGTTCGTCACTTAAGGCTTGAGAGGATGCCGATCGTAGATAGCCAGCCTTGTGCAATTACCTAATGGCAAGAGGGATGCCCCTCTGGATGCATCTTCCAATGAAAGAGGAAGGGTGCTATTGGTCATATGCAAAAATTGCTTTATTCGGTATCGATGTTAACTTTCTGTCCATCGTATCACGAACAAACCTTCCAAAATGTTGGAGTGAACACCATTTCGCCAAAATATGACCTGCAGCTCTCCAAGTATCACGTTAATTTAGCCTCCAGTGATGCCTCAGCATTTTGGCATTCCATTGTTAGTTTAGACATGAATGGTGGTGTTGGCTGGTCTACACCCGCCAGACTGTCGAAGTGAAAGCAGTCCAATTTCGGCGAGGTCTGTTGAATCTGTATTTTAATCATCATGATGCTTATAGTGCACGATACAATCACTTCGAAATTACCTCACTAAGCTTATTCTGACAGGTCAGTCAACACACTGAGCCTGGTCCATTACCTATATGCCACATAGAGTCATTTGCACTGATGTGCTCATAGAAAGCACAGGAGTTGCTTTTCGGTCACACACCATCAATGGAGATAGGTAATAAATCACGGGACGGCCCGTGATGGTGTAGGTCACGGGTCAGAGGCAGGGTACCCTGTCCCCTCGTCTTATCAAAGGCGCTTACACCATATATAATGATATACTTGCCATATTTGCGGAGGTAAAAGCTGAGGTTGTGTAGTACAGTGTCATACAAGACATATTGATGCTAAGATCAGGACCAGGGAGGGCTACCGTACTAACTAACAGATTACCCATCACAAGAAAACAACTAGAGTGGACATATATATTCTACAGCCGGGTTAGGTCGTAGAGTATTAAACGTGTTGTGGGATTACTATTCGTATTAGCAGAATGATTTCTACTGATATATCAACTTTTCAACTCATAGCCAGTTCTTATACTAAGTTGATCAACTTTTCATTGTTTGTGCGGGGACCTTGATGACCCAGCGTAGTTAAACGCGGTAGATTGAATAATCCTCCGCTCTGCCTCAAAATGCTAGCCCCCTCAGCCCGTCCTTCCAGTCGGTCCTGTCAATCGACAAGTGCTGATATAAGATATAAATTTGGCATGGATGATTGCGACCGTATCAACTTGGCCCCGATGGGAAGACATGCTAGTTAATTAGTTAGTTAGTTATCTACGGAGTAGCTGATGTCAGCATTGGAACACGCTTAAAAAAAAAAAAAAACAAAAAGAAAAAGAAATGCTCCCAACTAGAGCTGCAGCCAATAAGCCCTCCTGGACTCGTGTCGCACCACCTTGGTGGCTTTCGTCGTCGCGTGTTCGCGGGTCCCGAGTTATTGACACCACGATGGCTTTCCATGACCTCGAGATCTTGGGCGTCGTTAGGCACATCCGCGGACACTTCGAAGTGACAATCATTCCAATTGGACTGCGAGGCCTCAACCCCTCAACCACAAGAATGCAGAGAGATATCCGCTACCGTACCGAAAACGGGATCAACCCAACCCTAACCGGCTTTGCAAAAAAGCATCCAAAACTTACAGACACGGCATGGAATTCAGGGGTGGGATCGTCTTTTGTTCATCCTCAATCATAAACTGATTACTACTCCACACAATAGCCCATGATACGAAGGAATGATATGCTGGTTGGTCTGGAGTTGCATCTCCCACGCTAGGGCTGTGGGCGTCATATGACAACTCCTGGCGGGCGCGGTACCCTCGAGGCCCCCGAACGAAAGCGGAAGGACAATCAATTATCAATGCCGTTTGGGGGTTGGTGCTATCAGGATGCATCCGTGGTTCGTCGAGCGTTTCCATCGCAGCCACCGACGCAACCTACCGGACTAGTGTCGGGGGTTTGACGCTAGGGGGGAGGAGTTATTTTCAGTCGAGACGGTTCAAATGGTGTCCGCACTTTTTTGTTTTCATTCCTGTCCAAACTCTGCTCGATGGAATTGATCTGAGACTGAAACTAGCAGGACGCCATTGCGGCAAGTGGATCCACGTCGAGTGCGGGGTTTGCCTCCTACTAGTGGACACTAAAGAGCAAATCAATTAAATCCGGGGTATCGCGTCACTGGCCCGAATCATTGGGCGTCCGGGCGGGGTCGAAAAGTCTCGCTGCGCCGTCTCATCCAATCGACCCCATCCATGACAAAGTAAAGTACTTCGGAATCCATCCTGGCTCGTCCTAGTACCACTACTAGTACAGGTATGAGTAGTTACGCATGCTGACGATTCCATCAACGGGGGGCGGTGGAGTCGGGCCAGTAATTTTAGGGTCTCTCCACTTGCTTCAGCTCCGGTGGATCAGTGGGGGGGAGGTAGTCTAGTGAGAAGTAGTTTGATGTACCTCAGAGGTACCTCTAGCTGGGTTCGAAGCCCTTGGAAGGGCCGTTCTTGACCCGCTCTGTCGTGGTTAGTGTTAATGAAGCTTTGCAAATCGAGTTGGTGGGTTTCTGCGTTCAAGTCTTACGTGGTGTGGGTGATGTAGCGACCTGTTACAGCTCTGGAGGTACTTTGGAGGTACCTGTCGGTACTTCCAGCATCTGTTGATGTGGCATGACCGCAGGTGGTGTGACCCTGTTGTTGCATTGTCAGGGAGGGACGAGGCATACTTTCTGACAATACCATACCCTCCTCAATACAGCCACTAACCCTTTTCCCCCCTCTATTGGTACTTTCTTTCGGAGTGTATGATTGATCTTCATTTCATTTAAGTTTCCTGAATGTAACAAGCCAGTAACTCCATCCCTGCCATTCCGGTGGCTATAGACAAATCCATCATCAACCCTTTCCCCCCTACTATCAGCACAGCCAATATTTCCCACAAATCATAACAGAAAAAAAAAAGGAAAAAAGAAAAAAAAGGTTAAAAAAAAAAAAAAAAAAGAAATTCAGAGAAAACGTAATAATAATAGATACGGCCGTGGACCAGTCCCCCGCTGTATGTGTATGTTTACCAGAAACATCCCGGAACGCCAATCCATGCTGGATCGCATTACCCCTCCTTGTGCATTACTTCATCTCAGTCGTTTCATGTATCGTAGCGTGAGGAGTGCTGCCGCTGCCGTGGTGTATGCAGCACCGCCAGCGGTAACCCAGACCGGCCGGTGCACCGCAAATGAGGTCTGCACAATCTGTGCCCGTCGGCGGGATTTGTCTTCATGCGGTTAGAAACCCGGTCAAGGGAGTGTCTTGCTCTCATTCTTCCATACCTGTGGTCAACAGTCGGTCCCTCCATGCGTTGGCCTGTCGCCGCGCATACTGTCCTGCCTGAGAGCCCAAGGAAGAGAGGCCCTGAACCACTGGAGCAGACATCGTGCTTGGAGATTGTAGGAGTAGTAGTTAAGAGAAATAGTAAATATAAGATGATAGTAGCCAAGTATTGAACAAGTATCAGCCAGTCACCACAAGGTTTGTTGGGCCAGCTTTAGTCAATCCAGAGTGACTTCTGGAGGACCACAAGAATGCAGGATTGGGGGAGCTCCTTTATATCATTCATCCATGCCACAGAACGCGGGGTAGAGAGTCACGAGACATATTACACTCCTTTCAGTCTCTGGACTGGTCGACCTCATTCTCTCGTCTTGGAGGGGAGCGATTGGATGTCGTGTCGCCGTCGATCCGGTCTGCTGCACAGGCGCCCCTGGATCGCGGTGGCCATGCCAATCAGGCTCCGCCGGGGCTCGAAGCTTCAGGGAGTTGATTGCCACCGAATGCTAAGCCCATCGTCATGATAGGTTGATCCAAGCAGTCGATGATGACTGTTGCAGGTCATGATCGCATGAGATTGGTGGCACTTGTCTGGTATGTCCGACGTGTTTGAGGGCTGGTGGCTCGTTGCCCTAGGACAACGATTATGCAACCAGCCATGGTGCCCAAAAGCTACCGCAAACCAAGCATGGAGGCTCGGTCTTCATCTGCGGAACGCCTGCGAACGCTGGCCAGAAGGGAATGTGGGCTAGAAGCAACGTACCTAACGGTTATTTAGAGTCTTCCTGAGAGAAACCGGATAGAGAAAAGTGCTCATTCTATCAGACGTAGCAATAGAACCCCACCAAATCCAGCGCTTACCATGCCCCAAGACTCTGGCAATTGCATACCTCTGTCGACTGCCGATAATTCCATCATTATGATCGCCACCTCCACTCGTCGCGTCATGACCAACGCCCCCCTAGAGTTAGTTACTCCTTTCCCCCGCTGTCCATTCTCCCTGAATAGAGTTCTAAATCCTGAGTCAGCCAGAGGGTCTTTCGTGTGATACGTCGTACACTGTACTTGCGGGGAATAAGCAAGGTTGCCTCTCTGGCCTAGGCAATGCAACCTGTTCATCCTTTGCTCTAGATGCTGCCTGGAGCTTTACCCCGGATCATCTCTTGTGGGGAAGTAGTACGGGAATGAGATAGACTACCCATTTGGGTTAGAAACACGATTTTGCGACGAGCAATTAATTCTGCCGAACCATCTCTACGGTGCCAAATTATCTCCTCATTATTAGTCCTATTCAATTCGTAGAGTAGTACTTGATAGCAGGTAGAATTGAAGCACGAGACCGTTAGACATCACGGACGAACACGTGACCGCTCTAGTATCGCGACCCAGGTTTCATTGAGGGACCTTTGTTTATCGGTCGCTAAGAACGGGTGGCATGTAAACAACTGCAAGTCAATCAATGTGGGCCTCGGCGTAGTTTTCCACCCCCCCCTCCCCCCCCAAGTTCTATACCTTTATTTGTACTCCTGTCCACATAGCATTTTGCACCTTTGGCAATTGATCCTCAGAATCGATTGGTTTGGATATCTTCATCTATGATCTTCGAGATTCCAATTCATTCTCTGGAGTGCTATGAAAAGAGTCACAGAATAGTATCAAATAGATGATTGCGTGTCTCGATGTTGCTCGTCGCGGTTACCATGAATCTAAAGTAAGAGGGCACTTCTTCCACCGTCGGATGTGATTCGTACTCGAACCTTGATAGGCAACGCTGCAGACCCGAGAGGGGACAATTCAACCCGCCCCTCCGGTCCGGCGCTGACCTTCACAATAGCGCTCGGGGCGAATATAAAGGCCTCGCCAACACCAAGCTGAACAATGCTGTCCAAGAGGGAACTTGCGCTCTGGTCTCGGTTATCGTCGACTGCATAATGACTGTTGTTTCCAGGCCTAACCTTTGGTGTGGAGGGATGGGGCTGCTGCCGCAGCAAGGTGCTTCTGTAAGGCCTGAAACCATTCGGGAGACGCAAAGCGATGGACAATTGTCACCGAGCAGATATTTAAAAGATCTGTGGCAACTATGGGCTCCTGGGTCGAGATGACAACGCGTGTTGCTAGATGTCTCTGGAACCTCGCCACAGCGCGAAGGGTTTCTGCGAAAGCACGAGCTTCAGGGGACATATTCATGTACTGGTATCCGTCAGGTATGGTCTCCAGACCATAGGATCATATGTACAAAGATTATACCTTGTGAGCTTCATCAAGGGCAATGACTCGGCCAATACTACGTTTCCTGCTCAAGGAAGATTCCCAGGCAAATATTGAATAACGAACATGCTGTCTCCGGGGATATGCACGGACACGAGAGGTCAATGATGGTGAGGTGCCCAGCCTGGAAGCTTTAGCGAGAAGATACAACGTTCGCGGTCCTCTTCTTACCACTGGTTCCCAGGTTGAGCCTCGTCCTGGCTCTTTCTCCTGCCAGGGGACATTCGTTCCAGGGCCGTGAAGCTTTCCAGGGTGGCTAGTCGTTGCTTCAGTGGCCCCTGTTGGGCTCGAGTCAGATTACCGTAAATTACATTTCTCTTGAAGGTTTGATAATTGAATGACCCCTTGGTATCTTGCTGCGCTATGCGCATCTCCCCTAGGATGCGTTTTACGGTGTGCATATACAATGGCATTTCTCCATTGTCCTAATTGACAGCCATCAGATCCATCATCCTCTTGGTGTTCAAATGGGTCTGGTCAAGCTGTAACACATCTACCAAGATATTGAATTTTGAATAACAGTCCTGTTCCGGTTTAGTTAGGACTTCTCCCATGCATGAGGGGTACAAAAGACCACATACCTGGATGACATTCAAGTTCGTTGGAGAGCACAGCACTCGCACCTGCACATCAGGATGTGATGACAGGAAGGCTGCCTCACAAGGGTTCTCCACCGTGTCGCCAACGAACGTATCGTAATGAAACACAAGCCCCGTCAGCGGACTCGGGAGCCTTCCCGCTTTGGATGGGTGAGGCAGTTTTCCAAAATACAGGACAAAGTATGACTTTTGCCGGGCCCCTGTGACCCGCAAATGAAGGTACTAGACGGATGAGAAACATTGAAATAGAGCCGAGGATCTGATTTTACACGATGGCACGCCGTTTGGTCTGGCTTTTGTGAGTCAGCACCTGAACCGGCCAGGAGCCCGAACTGTGATATTGTGGCCGTTTCCTGCTTCAATTGATACGTGAGGAAGTCGCTGGACACAATGGGTGTATGGGATAAATCCATCAGTCTCTCTGTTTCCACCTGGACAGGATCTCAGTAGGTCCAATTGGTATCGGGCAATATCATCCTCGAATATTGGGTCCGTCGGTGAATTAATAACAGGAACACACATGGCTGATCGATGGGCGCGCGGCAAATCTTTTCTAGTCGTCATGGTACATAGCAAATGACATGTGCTGACCGAATTGGCCAAATTAGACGATTGTCGAATCGATAAATATTCTGAGGAGGTCACGTAATGGTGAAACGGGCGGTTAGTACGGAGTGCATGTTCTGGCCCTCGTCTACTTCGTCCCAACATGGATCACGCTTTATGTATTGGTTATTGGATTGGGCTAATAACCGTGACAGAACGATGACCAGCCTTATCACAGACTCGATGTCCGGTCGAATCGAAATGGATTATTGTGCATTATCGAGGACTTTGACATCATACCTATGGAATCTCCATCAAAACTGAATTCCAACCCCGGCTAATGAAGCTTTGGCTTGCTTCGTTAAAAGCCTGTAGTTAAACAGCTTTACTTGATTTGTCAGCCCCGAATCCAGCCTAATGAAAAAATCCATCGGCGAAATAGGAGACAAGATAGATACTCGGGAGTTGAGATATTGTCGGCCGTAGATTAGGTACCGCTACAAAAGGCACTGAACTGGCCTAACTAGATCAGGCATACGATTAGGTAACCTCCAGTCCAGTTATCTAATAACTAGTTGCGATTTATAAATGTGATCTCTGGGCATATTTAAGCCACGTAGGCCCCCGGATAGGAAGAGTCAAGCCTCAGTCTATTGTCAACTGAACAGGTTGGGATTCCGAGCCACTACTTTGCGAATTTCTCCCGATGGATATCAGCCGAACGATCACGTGATCACAATCTTATCTTGATTCCCGCA
Source organism: Aspergillus bertholletiae (assembly GCA_009193595.1). NCBI lineage: Eukaryota > Fungi > Ascomycota > Eurotiomycetes > Eurotiales > Aspergillaceae > Aspergillus > Aspergillus bertholletiae. The sequence goes on along the minus strand of ML736458.1, from coordinate 3,636 downwards.
GCGATTTTCCACTTTTCCACCGCGCAGTATGGCAAATGGAAGGACACATACCAAAATCGCTGGTACTCCGGACTACGACGACCCTACATTCTGGGATAGGAAGTTTGCGACTGGCCAAGATGTGGGCGAATGGTTGAATCCGGGAGACCATCTCGTCCAGGTTGTTCTGTTCGAGTTAGACAACCAACCATCTGTCCAAGCACGTTCCCCTCGAGTGCTGCATCTAGGACCCGGCATTTCGAAACTAGGGACAAAGCTTCGCCAAGCATTTGTGGACCGCGATTGGAAAGGCTCTGGCATTGTGGTGCGTGTACTCGCTACTGTTGAGCATGAATCTCTACTAACGCGCCTTCGTCACAGAATGTGGATTTTTCCTCCGAAGCCGTCCGTCTTGGTCAGGAAGTCGAGAGCAAACAAGTCCCATCTCATGCAATGCACTGGCTACATGCCGACCTTCGCTCATGGAGCGATATGTCGGCCTTGGCCCCATTTGCGCCTTTTGATATAATCCTCGATAAAAGCACGAGCGACGCCATTGCAACCTCCCCCTCTGCAACGTTCTCGTCTACCTCCATCCCACAAGACATTTGCCCGGTGCTACGCGACGTGTTGGATACCCGGGGCGAAACAACCTTATCCCCGGTTGAGCTGTTGGCGCTGCACCTTGTCCCATTGACTCGCGAAGGAGCGACGTGGGCTACCCTGTCGTACTCAACCATGCGATTTGATAACCTTCCACAGCTCACGAAACATTGGGATCTCGTTTCCCGTACCCCGCTCAAGGCACCTCAAGGTCAGGTTTCCTCGTTTGCGTTTACTCCCGAGGTTTTCCATTGGCTATATATACTGCGGCGCAAATGACTGGCTCTCAGTCACGCCAAGATAACTACATAACAGATATAGGGCTAGTGCCACTTGAATAGCATTCAATAAAAGGTAATTTCCAACACCGTACGCTTGTGGCGCCTTGCGACAATTGTGGAGAACACCAGCATGGCAAGCCGATTACCTCTATCGGCAACCTCGTTTCCCCAGACCGACAACTAGGTCCTGCTGCGACACTAGCGGCGCAACCATATAGCGTATTCACAGAAAGCCAGAGTCGTGTCTGGCAGCCCAATGCCTTCGGGATTCCTTAGTGAGACTGTCGGGATGCTCTGTAATCTCACCCTCACTGTAGTGACTAGACTCTTGAGGTCTTTGCGAACATTGTAATTTAACACTCCGGTAATATTCCGAGATTGAAGGCACGATTTAGAGAGACGGAGCAAAGCTCCGGATACCCCAGACTTAGTCTCTCTAGGATTATGTACCGCCTTTATATAAATCTACTAGTAAAGGAAAGAATTTTCCCTGTTTTGGAGTAGCATAATTGTTCTAGGGCGGAGGTAGGTATGAAAATTAGATTGTAGTAAATTGAAAATGCGATTCAACGGCAGATTGGTAGATATCTGTTGAGTTACAAGTTGGAACTTGAGTCTTTACCGTTTTGGAGTACTTGCAAACGCCTAGAGATATATAGTTGGTTTAGCCCCCCGATGACCCTCTTTGTTGTCTTTATTGTTACGATTCGTACCCGAAACTCAGTATGAGTATGGACGGCACATAAAATACTAAATATATAATAAGTAGCATTGTTCTTTTGCTTGAATGTGTACGGGGTACGTCGGTAATTCTATCCTTGTATGTTGTCCTGTTACAGTCAACGATAATTCCCGTCGCGCGTCGCTTGTAAGTCATTTAAAGCTGCGAGTGTGTGTTTGGCCATGTAGCAACTTAGTTCCTAGGATCCACTCTTGCGTCAATATACACCAGGGTTTACCATAATCCCTGTCGAGACTTGACATCTATGGAGGAGCAGAGGTGGTAGGGAGTCGAGATCCAGATGCACTTGATCCGATTCGAAGACATGCGTATTATTAGACGGCTGGGTAGTCCCGGCTGCCCTCCCACTGTGACCTCAATCCTCCCTCACGGATAGCATCGCGAAGGGTGTGACCTGCGTAGTGTTTTGCTCGGCGTGGAATTCGGTGGGCGGGGAACCCGCCACGGCTTTGAACATACGGACTCGGTGCTACCCAACAATGGCACGGGTACTAGTAGGTAATTAATGTAGTTAATATTGACTGTAGAGCAGTCTAAGTCCTAGCACGTGGACCAGTGACTTTTAGTAAGGAGATCCTTCCCAGATAGTACTTGTGAAGGATGGGCGCAAGATGCGTACAAAGGGGAGTGGGGAGGAGTAGCAATTCCGGCTACGATTCAACAATGCGTTGGTATACGATCACGGCAAAAAGAAATCTAAACGATGAAGGAAGGGCACTCGGCGCCCCGCTATGGCCGTTAAATTGTGGATACTGGTTGCTTCCGCGTTGAAAGAGCCGACGGTGGTTCCGTAGTTCGGATTATTGATGGTTTTGGCGGCCGTTCGCGAGTGCATCTTGAATCTTCATCTCCGCTGCAGTGATGCAGCCTTGATTTAAAATCAACTGAATTGACAAGGCTGAATGTGGTGGCGCTGCCAATTGGGTTGAGATAAAATCGAAGGTGATCTGATTTGCCCAAATATGGATTGGATTAGTGCGGATAGGGATGGCCCGAGTCCTCTGAATGTGGACTAATTTGGCGGATAATGATCTGCGCCGGACTTACTCGCATGGGATTCGTAATTTGGCGAAAGCCGGGCGATCGATCCTATGATAATTGCTCCCTCGCTTCCTGTCGATTTGGGTTGAACGAGTATCCTTTGTCTCTCATTGTTTTGTCAGATTTTGGTGCATGATCCTCACCTGTTTTCATGTGGTAGTGGTAGCAGTAGCGTTAAGTAGCAGTATATACCGGCCTACCTACATACATATGAATTCCTCGGTATGAGATGGATATCCGTGGTTAAGTGTCTCTAATAATTTTCCTTGAACTAAAAAAGAAGAAGAAAGAAGAAGAAAGAAACAAAGAAACAAACCTCTTTCACGCAGTGGAGATCGTTTGGAATGAAGAATAATCCGATCGGATTATACTCCGTACGTACACACGGGCATCCTGCCTGGTGGGTCATGACGTTCCAATCTGGTGGTTGGAAAAAAAAGGACCGTTGGAAAACTAGATGAGTTTGGCATATTGCTGGATTTGAGTGGCCTGTCACGGGAATTGAACCGTGGTTCCGATGTGGAGCTGACAAGACCTGTGTCGGCTTGGGCGGTAAAGGGGATTCTGCCAGGGGGAAGAACAGTCCGCCGACGCCCCAGATCCCCATTCTTTTTCTCCTGTACCTTTGTGGGGGGATTACGCTGTATTGCCTGATCCTTTTTCATTCCTCTGTGGGCTAAAAAGCGATGTTCTTGCTCCCGTCTGTTTCTCCGAGATTACTGCCAATTTCCGTGCTACTTGCATATGCTGGCTTTCTCGGTCACTGCAGGCGCAGTAGAATGTGATATCGCCACTTCTCCTTCAATATAGTTTCCATCCAGAATGGTTGGCGTTCCTCGCAGCAAAGGCTGTTCTCTCTGTCGGAAGAGACGCATCGGGGTCAGTTATGGTGTCCCCCTCTTTCTCCCCTTTCCCCTTCCCCTTCCCCCTCCCCTCCCCCTCCCCTTTTTTGTTGTTTTGTTGTTTGTTGTTTGGTTTTTTTTTTTTTTT
>ML736457.1:0-10357 GCA_009193595.1 Aspergillus bertholletiae | reverse complement strand
AACTACCTGACTATCAGATAGTCAGATCTTTATTCAATCATTTGATCTATCAAGGGCCTTAAGCCTTATTTTATCTTATTATTTCTTATCTTGTTAATTAATTGACCATCTTTTCTTCTTGACCTAAGCCCTAAGTCCTATCTTTTCCTCTTTCCCGTTTTAGGAATAGGGCTTCCAAGAAGTAAAAATAAAAGAGATACTTCTAAATCCTTGCCCTTAGAACCCTTATTCTTATTTTTAAACTTCTTTAATAATAGTAATAAGATATTAATTAGATATAGCGCTATATCTACTGCTAATAATAATATATACTGGTATCCTGTAGACATTGGATTCTTATATATCGATATATCTATTTTATAGGGTCGGGGCGATACAGTGGATAAAGAAAATAAAATCTACTGCTGTTTAGTATATTTATTTATAAATTGACGCTATATAACTATTCAAAGTAAAGATATCGTAAAAATAAGTCAGAATCTGGATACCTACTTTAGAGGAGAAGCCGCGCGATAGTAGAATATTAAGTTTAATTTAATATATTAATACTAATCTTGTTAGAATTAAATATACTAAGCTTTTTAATACCGTCCTTATTAATATTATTAAAACTATCAGAATTAGTCCTACCAAGGCTTATCTTATTAGTGTAGTGCTGTATCTAAAAATAAAATATAACTATTTTATTTATCTTATGCCAACTTTACTAAAGATATATATAAATAAAATAAAGTTAAATAGATATAATTATAATAATAAATATAAGGAGTATAAAGAAGACTATATAAATAACTATATATTATACTAGAACTACAATTATCTGTAGTATAAAGGATAAGATGCCTTTTATATACCTAATTTAAACAATTCTTTATTTAATTATAATTAAGTATTAATGTGTAGTATTAATTCTGCGATAGAGAGTTAAAACCCAAATATAGAATAGATTAAATCTGTATATATGTTTAATTAAATGATTTTATATAATATAAATAACTACTGTACTGCAATCTTTTCTTCTAATATATTATATAAACACTTACGCAATAAGCCACATGTAGTTAATAATAATAAAATTAATTAGAAAAAGCTATTGGTATTTTTTATTAATTTAATACTATATTTTAAATTAATATATAATAATAAAGTGCTTCCTGGCTTAGTATTCAAAGACTAGTATTATATTATAATTATACTATTTATTGGTAACTTAAATATACGAGTTTTTATCTATATTAATATTGGTTGTACAATAATATTGATTAATAAAAAGTTTTTATATTGTATAAACCCAGAGATAGTTATAAAAACAATATCTATACTAATACAATAGTATATACTTCTTTAGTAAAAGAAAATATTAAGTTAATTATTAAATTAAAAATAGATTATTTACAGTATAAAGCTGTATTTATTTTAAAAGTACTTAACAGAGCCTGTACTGAGTATAATTCCGGTTTCTATTTAATAGAAGAACTTACCCTGTGGATAATAACTATCTATTTAAACTACTCTAATATATTCTACTATTTTACTGTGGATGCAAATTTTTCCTATATATATATTATAAATTAGATAGGAGTTCCAGTTACACTTAATTAATACTAATATATAGAAATATTTATAGAGTTTGATATATTATTAGTCTATTCTTCTTCTTTACTAAAAGAATATATTACTTTGGTAACTGTATTACCTAAGAATATAGGTATTATATTTAACTTTAAATTAAACCCTCCTTTATAAACTAGGCTTAAATCAGGTATTATTGTCTATAGAGTACTATTAATAATTAAATAATTTACTAAATAAGTGGATAAATATCTATTCATCTGGAATAATAAACTGCCTGTAGATATTCTATAGAATAAGTAACTTAAGATTTATTTTAAAGACGGGTAGTAGGACAGGATTAAATATAAATAGATATCTATACTTTATACACGGAGTAATCTGCATCAAGAGATAGTTAATATTATTTATAATAAATTATATAAAATAGAAAAAATAGGATAGTATATAATTCTTACACCCCTGGATTCTTATATTATAGTAATTAAAAAATATGATAACAGTAACTGATATCAGGTATCTAAATACTGAAATAATAAAAGATACCTATCTAGTCCCTTCTCAGATAGAATTTCTTATAGATATAACTGGTCTATTTTATATCTCCATAATAAATAGTTTCTTGATATTTTATTAATAGCCTATATACCCAGATATATAGCTATCTATTGCTTTAATAATATATAGGGAATAGGAGTTTCTAAAAATATATCCAATGGGTTTTATAAATAATGTGCTGTATATATAATATTAAGTAGATAATTATTTCGGGGATATAAGGAAATTCCTGGGAATATATATTAATAGTTTTATAGAGTATTCTATAGTGTTGAATAAGTATTTTAAATATCTAGAATAATTTTTTCAATACTATAAAAAGATAAAGATTATATTAATACTTAACAAGACCTTTCTAGGATTTCTATCTATTTAACTATTAGATTAAATAACTATAATTAAAATAAACTAGAAGTATTAAGACAGCTTAAATTCCTGAAAATATTAACTGATCTTAATATATATATTAGTATAATAGGATGGTTATATTAATATATTTTATATTATATAGCGAATATTCAGCCCAACTAATTAAACCTTTAATAAATCTAACTTCTAACTCCATTTTATTTAATAAATAAGGTTATTTTTTATAGACTAATATTATTTTAGATAAGGAACAAGAGGCTTTTAATATACTTTAATCTTATTTTAACATACCAACTATGTTAATATATATATTATTAATTCGAGGTGTTATTTTTTTATAGATATCAATTTATTCAAATGCAGAGAATACGGAGTAATAGTATTCTATAACAACTGTAATAAACAGATAAATACTTTAAATCGGGATAAAGCGGTTCTACATAAACTAGTAAATATATAATCTATTATATTTTAAGTAGACTATTGTTAGAAATTAAAATATATTATTAGTTAATAGAGCTGGAGGTGTCTAGTTTAGTCTAAACAGTATAAAAATTGTTATTATATTGAAGACTCCTAAAAATAGATATATATTTATATAGATTATATAGTAATTGTAAATATTACTTAAAGTAATACTTTACTTTTAACAATAATAGATAAATTAAATTTACAGTTAATTTAAACGTTGATCTATCTACAGTAATTTAAACTTATTATTTACTATAAACTAAAATCTACAGCGTTTATGGTGTTCTACATAAATTGCTGTTGTGGGTCGCCGTAGAGAAAGGTATCACCTTAAGTAGAATTTAATGATAGTTTAGGACTCCCAACTTTTTAAGGAATTACATTTATATACTATCTACCATAATATATATAATACCAGATCAACGGTGCTATCAGCCCCAAAAAGAATAGAAACTAGATCCAGTGACAGGAGCAGTACCTAAACAGCTCGCGCATCGATATTACCAGCTGAAAGTAGGGCATACAGCGGTACTAATCTCTCAGTTAAATAGGGGCTCAAGACTCTCCTAGGGCGCTATCAATAGTAGACCCTGTATAGAGCCTTAATAAAAGTAAGGGTTTAACTACCTGGACAGGGAGAGGCAGCCAGGGAAATAGACAGAATCTGTATATAAAGCTGTGCGAAGCCCCAACCATTTAGTTTCTCTATCTTACCCCTCATTCTGCACACAAAGGACTGGCGGTCAAGGAAGGACCCCAAGCTATTTAAAAGTAATCTTAGACATAGAAAAGGGAGATAAAAATTAGTCACCCTATATTCCTAGTTCTACTATTAGGCTATGATAGACGCCTTTTTCCTGTCTTCGTATCCTTACCTAACTAGCTGGCTATCTATGCCGCGTAGTAGGCTCTCCGTTACAGAATCTCTAGAGATAGTCTAAGAGATCTAGGACTAGTGGAGGAAGCAGAGAGCAGGGGGGAAGGGTAGTAAAAGGGGTAACCTAGATATGCCTAGGGGATATCTAATAGACAATGAATATCGAGGAGGGTAAAGCCCAAAGGCCCTGGTGCAGACAGGCGGATTGGGTGAGGAAAAGGACCAGAACGAATATACAGAGGATAGAAGGGGCTGATAAAGCCTCCGGGGACAATTTAGAGGTAGTAGTCTATATTACTACCTAGACGCATGGGTTTGTTATAGCCAAATGGCTCTATATAGATATTAAACTTGATTAAATAAATAAAAATATAGTGCCAGATACTTTATTATAATTATCTTTATATACTAAATAGATCTATATCAGCAGTTATTTTATTTTCTCTATATAAATTGATATACAGTTTATTAACTGTCGACCCCTTTAAATTTAGATTTAATCTATAGACCAATATATTTTTAAATTTAATCCTTTATATTTAGAATAACTACTGCTAAAATTTTAAAGCTAGTCTAAATATTTACTTAAGAAATACTATAATAAAAATATCTTTCTATATTATTTAATATTGAAGATATAGTCCTGTTATATATTATTCGAAATATTCTGAAATCCTTCTAGAATTCTCTAGAAGAATTCCTATTTAAGTAATCTCTTTAAGACACTTTCTATTTAGATAATATTCTAGAGATTCTAGAATATTTCTATATAGGAAATCCCCGAGGCCCCCAAATTAAATCCTAAATTAGGAAGGAATCCTAACCAAATCCTGAATCAAATTCCAAACTAGGAAGGTCTAACCAGGCCCTAATTTAATATAAAAAGGATCTCAACCCCCTGCCTAAATTCACCAGATTAATTAACCAACTACCTGATTATCAGATAGTTAGATCTTTATTTAATTATTTAATCTATAGGGCCTTCAACCCTATTCTATCTCTATTAATTACTATCTATTTTATCAATTAATTTGATTATCCTTCATTCTTAATCTAAGCCTTAAGTCCTATTTCTTTTTCCTTCCTATATAAAAATAGGGCTTCCAACACATATATACCAAGGATATAGTTAGGATAGAATAGAAAGAAAATTTAGTAACTAGTATATTATAGATAAAAATATATTTACCTAAAATAAATCAGTTACTTCTTTTAAAGCTTTTATAATTAATATGTCAATAAAAATTATCTTTACAGTAGACTGGGTCCACCTAGAATATAAGAGAATTTCGGTAATATTATAAGTATACATTAATAGAAATAGATATCACACTTTCCCCGGTAGGAACCAAATTAATGAATAATACTTTTTACCCGTATTGGATAGATTTAACAGTACTATTGGATTTCTCGCAATTGGAAGTACTTAAGAATCTATTTTAGCCAGATTTACTATTAGTAATAATATAAGATTATAAGGGCAGTACAGATTTACTAGAGCTGTTAGAAAGGTATATAAAGGTGCTAGAGAATCTATAGATTTATCTATAGGGTTTACCAGTTAGTGTCTTATTAACAGAGATTCCCGGAAGATTAGATAATTAATATAAGCTTATCTCGGAAGCTGCAAGAATATTGTTAAGTATTATTAAAACTTAGTATTTCAAGCAACATAACAAGATCTGGCTATATCTCTGAAAAAATAAGAGTTATAAAGTGGGGGGGAGTTGTCTATATAATTAAAATTAGTATTATTGCAGTTTGTTAAGCGTATAGGTATATATATATATTAGATTTAATGAGAGTTTTAAGAACTGAAATACCTAACAGCACTGCAGGGAAATTAAAGGAGAATTTAAAAGATATTATTTCTGATTTATAGTATTTTCAGTATTTTTTTTATGATTGCTCGCCATTAATTTAGTACAGGGCCTTGTTTAATTCAGTGGGAAGTTATTATGCAATGGCAGCGTTTATGGTGTTCTGCCTAAATGGCTGTTGTGGGTCGCCGTAGAGAAAGGCACCTCTTTAGGTAGAACCTGACGATAGTTTAGGACTTCAACTTTTAAGGAATTGCACTTACATACTATACCATCTACCATAATAGTTTCTAAGCTAATATTCAGGGACTGGTAGTATATAGCTATAATAGTGTATAGGTATTAATGGTTTAATTATATAACTTTTCGTCTATTTTAATACTAGCTATATAGTAACTCTAATTAATAAAGAATTTTCATATTATATAAATCTAAATATAGTTATAAAGATAATATCTAGATTAATATTAATACTTAGTATTAATTATAGTTTTATAAATAACTGCTATGTTAATTTAACTATATATTTTAGTTAAATTAATTACTAATAGAAATACAGTACAAAATATATCTAATAGAACATAAATTTAAACTAATAAACATTCTATTTAATTTTAAACTAGACTCTTCTTTATAAATTAAACTCAAGTATTCTTATTATAGAGAACTAATAGTTATTAAATAATTTATTAAATTAATAAACTGCCTATAAATAGTATATAAAAGAAATAAGTTGAGATATATTTTAACAATAGATGGCAGAATAGAGTTGTATAAATAGATATAATTTATATACTTAATATGCTATATTAAAAAAATAATTGATACTATATATAATAAAGTATATAAAATACAATGGAATAATATATTATAACCTTTATATCCCTAGCTTTTTATAATTTTATAGCAATTAAAAATATATATATACTAATTAGTATCAGATATTTAAATATTAAAATACTAAGAAAAACATATCTAGATAGTCTTTTTAAAAACTAAATTCTTATAAATATAATAATACACTTACTCCATGGATATCTCTATAATAGATAGTTTCTTAATATTCCATTATATACCTAGATTTATAATTATTTATCACTTCAATATATATAATGACCAGAAGTTTCTAAAAACTATGTAATATATTCTATAAATAGTATATTTTAAGTACCTAAAGTTGCTTTTTAAATATTATATAAAAATAAGGACTATCTATTAAATTATTCTAATCTATATTAATATATAACTATATTTTATAATATACAATTAATAAACCAGTTTAATATAAACTATTCATTATTTTTTAGTTTAAATATTACGTCTTTTTCTATAATATAAGTTAAATACATTTTTTCTCTAGATATTATTATATTATTATTTTATTAAGTATTTATAGCAATAAATAGTTATTTACCTGAATTATAAAATTAATTATATTATTATTACTGGTTAGTTGAAAAAAAAACTTAAGAGTAAATTCTAATAAAAGATATAGTTTTTAGTAGTTTTACTTTTTTTAATTATATCTCTAAATATTAATACTCGATCTGACCTATATATTAAGTCACATAATATTTTTTTTACTATTATTATTACTATTCCGCTTTAATAAGTTTTAAGACTTTTGATTTCCTAATATTTTTTAATATTACCAATAAACTGATTAATTATCTCTATTATTACTATCAACTGGGTTTTCATACATTTATTTTGTATTCTCTAAATTAATATCCTCTAATAGAGTATTTCTGGTTAAGGTTTTCTGTTTACTACTGGATAAGATATATTATTATTTTAAATTCTATAACGTAATCAACGGCCGAACCACGAGTTTTCAATTAAATTTCTACTTCCTAAGGCTTTTTATCCACAAACACCATTAAATTTGATTAACTAAAAAAATATTAGAAAAAAGGCTATTTACTAGGGCAATTCCGAATTGTATGTCCAACTATTCCACAGCCACTACAGCGTTGCGGAGCTCGTCGTCGAGGCCCAGGTGTAGATTCCTCAGAATACCCATTAAGCTGTGTATCAAGCTGCTGAACGCGATTTTTACCTTCCTGTACCATTAAAAGTCTATCATCCCTATTATAGCACGTCTTCTAGCTTTTTTCTTATATTTCCGCTTGTTCTCACCTCGTACAGACCTAATTTCTTGCTGTAAATAAAGATTGTTCTGCATTGCCATTTGCGCAGCTTTTTCAAGATGTTAAATATGGGTAATTGGGATACTAGAAAGCTTCTGTCTAGCATTAAGGCTATTATGAAGACTGCGGATCTTTTAATGTAACTGGCATGTATTCTGAAGAGTCTGAAAAGCAGAAGCTGAGTCTTCAACCAGTGGTGGTGTGGTGTATGTAATTGAAAGGCAAGTTTCGAAAGAACGAGCTCTTGATTAAATGGCTTAAGCCCTGCTCTTGTTAAACCACTGCAGATCTTTGCTGAAGTAAACACTTTAGCACGTGCATTTGGATATAGAGATAGAAAGTCTTCTTTATTAATATAATTATTGCCGGCAACTATACATTCTTCAAGAAGCTTTCCATACGCGCGTTTAAGCAGGCCAATAACACCAACATGAAGCGGTTGAAGCTGTGATGTACAGGCATACAGAGACAGATAATTGTATTCTGCTTGCAGAAGTTATCGAATTCAGTCAGATAGCTACTATAGTCATCAAGAATAGGTAGTCATTTAGCACCGGTCAGGGTTCAAATATATCTCTTAACCAGCAAAGGCCTATTTTGTCTGTTGTCCAGCCATTCTGGCTGGTTGCAATCCACCAGTCTTTAGCAAGCTTAGATTCTTGAAACCAGGCAGCTTGTTGATAGCTTGCTTTAAGTATAATAACTGGTGGTATATATATACCTTTTGAACTGACTGTTTCAATGATTGCAATCCATTCACGATTACCTTGTATAGCTCTCCGCGGTCACTTACTATGATTAACAGCTGTAATTACTTTAGAAGTAGAGCAGAGTCCTATTGCAAATATTGTCTCGTTGAAATTTTAGATATCGTCTTTATGTATACCATGTTCGGCCGTATTCGTGGTTCGGCCGTGGATTACGTTATATGGTTTAATTTATATAAACTGGTAATTAATATATTATATCTAGAGCCCTAGACAGAAGTCTATAATCAGTCAATAAACTGTATATATTAGGGTTTTAATCTAATATTAATTAAGGACAGAAGTTAAGATAAGACTAGAGTCTAATTAAAACTATAGTTATAACCAGGCTACTGTTAGTAAAAAGCTATAGTTATTACTAGACTACTATTAAAGATAGAGTACAGTTAATATTAAACTACTATTAAAAATAGATTACAGTCAACACTAGACTATTATTAGAAATAGACAAGTTTAAAGGGTCAAGCTTATTATTATTATTATTATTATTTAATTAAGTTTAACGTCCATATAGAGCGATTTGGCTATGGGAGACACATGCGTCTAGGCAGTGGTCTAGACCACTGCCTTTAAATTGTCCCTAGATGCTCTACCAGCCCCCCTCTATCCTTTTGTGTTCGTTCTGGTCCTTTTCCTCGCCCGATCCGCCTATCTGCGCCAGGGCCTTTGGGCTATGCCTGTTATGGGTTCGGCACGGGATCGGTATATAAAGCCGTGCGAAGCCCCAACCCCTCGGCTTCTCCACCTTATCCCTCATTCTGCGCACAAAGGACTGGCGGTCAAGGAAGGACCCCAAGCTATTTAAGGGTGATCTTAGACATAGAGAAGGGAGATAAGGATCAGTCTCCCTATGTTCCCTAGTCCTACTATTAGGCTATGATAGATGATTTCTCCCTCGCCTTCGTATCCTTACCTAACTAGCTGGCTATCTATGCCGTGTAATAGGCTCCCCGTTACAATGCTCTACTCGGTGCCAAGCCTATTAAATATATATACTCTTAATAGTTAAAGAGCATAGAATAATCCTTTGGGTGCTAGCTGTCTGTAATCAACTATCATTATCCTATAATATTCTGTCTTATGGTTCCGTTTTTGATAAGGTACACTAGACAAGAGTCTGTAGCATTAAGTTAGGTTAAGCCACTCTAGTGCGAGGTCCAAATAACAATTCCCTATTAATATACTAACGTAATAAATTCATATAAAGTGCTGAAATTATATGAATAATGCTAAATAGATAGATATATTTTAACTAACTGGATTAGCTTCTAAATACATTTTATTGAGATATCCTGGCTATGATATGCAGGGTCATAAAATTATGTAATCTCTACATCAATAGAATTACTTATCTTTATATAGAAGTGTGGATTGTGGTATTGTGACTATTTTATTGTTTATATAGTGGTAGTAGTAGCAGCTTGCAGTAGTGGCTCACTTTCTGAATATGTTAACAGACAGAATATTAAAACTAAGATTATTTTAATTATAAATATTTAAGTATATTATACTATTATTTTTAATAGTATTATATATATTAAATTAAATTAAACTTTATTAGAATATTTATATTTTTATATTTAGCTTTTTTATAGTAATATTAGTACACAGATTTAAATATCTTTTAAAATATACTATTTTTAATATAATAGGTATTAGATAAAAAAAGTATAGAGATACTTCTATAAAAATCATGTATTTATTTAAAAAAGTTTAAAAAAATAATTATTAATAATATCTATATATATTTATAAAATCTAATATTTAAATAGT
>ML736456.1:0-17590 GCA_009193595.1 Aspergillus bertholletiae | reverse complement strand
AAATCCACGCTTATCTGCATCAAGAAGCTGCTTAAGAAGCGATTCTTCTTCGAATCTAGTCAATTTATGACTGTTGGCGCGTGTTTCTTTTCGTGAATTGACACCGCGTAGTCGATCTTGAAGTGTACTTCTAGGAACTCCAAATATCTCAGCAGCTTTAGATTGAGAAGTAATTTTTTTATTTTTATAGGCAGATATAGCCATCTGAAGGCGGTTTTCTTGGGAAAGCGGCATTTTGTACAATAAAAATAAAGAAAACTGCGTTGAATAATGATGATAATACGCGTTGAGGAAAACCTGCCGGTTCGGTGGTAGTGCCGGCTCGGTAGTTGATTACGTTACTTAAATCGTTGTCTTTTTTTGGTGTTGGCTTTTGTTGCGAGAAGATGATCTATCAACTTATTACCCCATACTCTCGCGCGCGCGACGAGACTATTATTCTGAACGCGTCCACGCATTATATTGAATTCTGTCATATTGAATTCGAATCGAACTCTTTTTTTTTTCTTCCATATTACTATTTTATGCTATATTTAATCTTCAGTATTTAGAATAGTTCCACCACAAGATATATATATATATATCTATTGATTTCTCTGATTCTCCTGCAAAATCCCGTCTCCATGGATCTCTTTGTATATAATAAAACGTATTGTATCTGAATCTGCACCGGCTGTCATTATGCGGTTACACCGCAGCCTCTCGAGCGGCATCTTCGCACCCATTATCGATGGCATCCATCGGCCAAAACGGCAGAGCTTCGTCAGGCAGCTCTAACTGAGATGTTAAAAAAACCCTGGATTGAGTCTCGCAAGGAGTTAAGTCGATTTCCTTCCCCAGACAGCCCCCCGGTTCCCTATCTTCCTGTCTATTCGGGGCTCCGCTGTCCTCTCTGTCTCTACACTTGTCGGTTGTCAAATACTCTTCGGCATCATCTTAATCGAAGCCATCCCGACACCCGGCGGCCACGCGGTCGAGATTGCCGTCAAAAACCTAATATAGCTGCAGCTGCGGAGCATGTCAGCTGTCAACAGTTCTATACTACTGGAATAGCCAGCTATTTTTTTGCCATTACACCCGTGAGCTAAACCAAGTACATTAAAAAGGCTGCTCAGATAAGCAAGGCGGAGTTTATCCAGAGTTAGATTAACCAGGCGTATAAGCAGGATCAGCTGGTCTAGACTACTCAGTAACAGTATATCCCGATCGAGAAGTATTCCAGTAAAGTCTCTCTGTGGATAAAATTAACCCGTTGGCCGGAGTACCTGCAGGGTCAGAATCTTATCTCGGTGGCTCCGCTCGGATCTTGTTACGCCCGGGGCTCTAGGCAGGAGTCTGTGACCAGTTAGCGGACCGCGCGTTATGGATACTAACCTAATGACCGATGGGGTGCAGTCGACGCTGGGCTGCCGTACAGTGGACGTAGTCAACCTTGTACTAATGACGAGGATAGACTCGAGCTTAAAGGGCCAGGCCTAGTAGATACGTATATCTAATAGTTAGAGAGTACAAACGAGTTGAGACTGGTCTCTTGAACAATTGAAACGCGGTACTAAGTAACTTATGAGGATTGATCACCAAGAACTAAACTAAGTACATGAATGAGTGTCCTTATATCCCTAAGCCTTCTACTCCCATCGTGACTCCGTCTGGGGTAGACGATGGAGTATATCCAATCGTAGCACGTAGCGTCGTATACTCCCGGTATACTCCCTCTGGGGTAGGTCGTGGAGTAGGTATCACGTGATGGGGCTGGTATCAGCTTTCCACCAACCGTTCTGTCAGATAGTAGCCGTTCCTAGTGTGAAGTGTACAAGCACTCCTACTACTAGTGATATTACTGTAGCATTCATTATTCTTCCTTTACAAGTGCCGCTGCTTTACGAAGGCCTCACGTGATAACATATGGATCGCGCACGAATTGATCCGGGCACGTCAGCTAACACTCCGGGACACACACCAGATAAATGCTCACTCATCGTGCTCCCGGAGTCCTTCCGGGAAAGCTGTTTATTCTGTACCTATACTTAAGACCGGAATAGTCTGTCTACTCTTAACTGAAGCAATCTTCAAATGAACAACCCCCTCTCTACATAAATACTTGGATTGATATCGGACAAGAAACTCATTGACCGGAATACTTATGGAAACATGGAAATTATAGCACTGTACTACAGTACCTGTTGGGTTATAAACCATCACATCCTATACAACTCTGGCATATCTATGTATTGTAGTCGGACCAGACGTGCCCATATTCATCAGGATTCAGTGACCATGATCTTAAACCTCTCTAGCATCTCGTTCAACTCTCTTCTCTTCTGCTTCCTACCACCTGGACCGTATTTTTGCACGTAGCTGTTGAGGTGTTTACCCCGCAGTATTTGGTTGGCCCATCAAATCAACTTTACCAGCTTCCTGTTGGGCTGCCGTGATCTCATCCTGCGCTGTTATCTTTTGTACCAGTGTTACATTCTCTCTGTAGAAGTACGGACGTTTCATAAGTTTATAAAAAGGCGTATTTCTTTCTGAATCTTGAGTAGTTGCGTCCGCCCCAAGTTTAAGAAGATACTCGACTGCCTGGATCTGTCGCAAACTCATTGATATTATGTGGAGAGCGGTGGTACCGGATTTATCGGTCTGGTGGATGTCGAGATCATGTGCAATCAATAGGTCTATGACAGCCGTGTCAATAGGATTACAGTCTGGAAATTATTGAGCCAACCAATATAAAGCTGTTTGTCCCTTATAGTCTGATATACTCGTATCAGCACTATTTTCACATAGATATTAAATAATATCCTTTAATCCTTTTCTGTTGCCGGTTGCGTAGCTAATGACGATATAATATAAGGCTGTGAGCCCATCATTATCCTGCGCATTAATAGTCCTCGGATTGGCAGTCAACAATATCTTGAAAATATTAATATTTCTAGAGGCAATGTTGTCTTGTCTAATATATTTCTCAAGTTCCAGCTTGTTATCATCTATAGCTGCCCAGTGCAATGGTAACCTTCCAAAACTATCACGAGCAGAAACTATGTCCGCAATTTTTGTATCGCCTGGATGATCTAGCAGTGCCTTGACCCCCTCTATATTCCAATAAATACTCCCATAGTAAAGTGCGGTGACATCCCGGAGATCAACATCAAACCAAAATCTACTGTCCGTATGCTCCTCTCTTGTATAAATATTTGCTCCTTATTCAATGAGACGTTTCACTAGTATATAGCTAGCTCTAGAAATGGCCAGGCTGAGAACGGTGTCGCGCGGTTACGGTGGTGACTAGTAGGGCACTTCATTTTCCCCACGACATTATAGGGAGACATGGAGGATTTGATTAATTTCTGGTAGGCTTGAGGCTTCATGTCAGCGGGTTACCCGTAAAAATATATTTCCAAGCACAAAACATGTATCATGCCAAACTTTCCCCTGTAGTTTGCCAATTGACTGGAATAATAGACAGAAATTTTAACTTAATTCTAATGAAGCTAGCATAGGGGCTATGGGGAGTAGAGAAAATAGAGTGGTCCGTGGATTGGGACCGAGGCCGACTCTAATATACCTGATCTTATTTCATTATAGCCTTCCGGCGGTATATATAGTCGGCATTTCCTGACGGTTATAACGAGTAACTTCTATAGTAGATTACCTAGATGATTATTGGTATCTTATATAACATGTGGTTTAAAGATCTCCGGTGATCATATTGAACTTACACATCTGTCTAATATTAGTGTAATATAATACAATTAGAAAAAAGGTATTCTAAAACCTAAACGACGGATCAAGAAGTACCGCGTCAACTTAGATAGGGGAGCCTCTCTGTCGGCAAATGTCTAGTGGTTGTCATATTCGTAGACATAGTCAATAGTAATCTGACAGCCGTCTTCCCTGTAGAACGAGCCACACTTGGAACAGCCGCCAATGTTACGGATGTTCTGGTAATTATTCCACAGGTCATTACCACTGATACTGCAGCTAGCATCACCCTGGATGAAGACGCCGCAGCCCCGCGTCTGATCGCCCCAGCAGTTGCCAGATTGGTTAATACCGGTTTCGTTACTAGAGGGGTAAAGTTAGCAATGACATTGAGAATAGGAGATATACTAAGATTTCTGCATGATAATAGAGCCATGACTGATGGTAAACAAGGAGAGGGGGGAATGGAGCGACTCACGCAGAAGTAGGAAAGTAGGAAGGGACATCGTTTCGCTGTAGGCTGTTGACAGTGTGGTCGCACTACTTCAGAAAGTTTGGGGTCGTGTATATAGATAAGCCCTTGCAGTTATAATCACTGGGGTTAGGTTCGAAGACGTTGGTCAAGGGGTTGTAGCCTTGTGCTTGGATGACAAATTTGCTTGTGTCGATAGTAGAGGTTCCTAGGGGTAATGTCCATGTGTAGGTGTAGTCCTTAGTATCCAGAGTGATAGCCCCCACCACCGACCACGCCCACGGTGGGGCTGTAGAGCCTTCAGGAAGTGTACCACTGTACTTATATAGCGTGGTGCCCTCGACCATGTAGTAAGTACAGACGTACTCGTCGATCTTGAAGTTGACACTCTATTCTAGATCGGTGTCGAACTCACACCCCACCGAATCCCAGATATAGAGACGGATGAACGCGTAAGGAACAAGAATATCGGCCGTGATAGTGGTCGAGTCTGCCCCTGGAGAGGATTAGTAGTTAGTGATGGTTTTCCCGTTTGGCAAAGATTTGGTGTTGACCATAACCGTGCTGGAAGGGGACCCTATATCACCACCTCCCCTAACTGCACTTACGTGAAACACGTGGCTAGCTCCTGATTGAAGACCGCCAATGGTGATTGTGGTTATTGAGCTAGGAATGCTTGCAATAAGGCTGTCGCCTGAAAACACATAATATCCAAGAGCATTCAAGGCTGAACCCCAGGATAATTTAGTAGAAGTATAGTCTGAAGTTAAGACTGAGAGTCCAGAAACTTCTGCTGCAGCGTTTCCTGATAGCCAGGATGACGCATCAGTGTTTAATGGAGAGTTACCCTGGATTGCATCCATCATGCCCTGGATGTAGGAATCGCCGGGTAGAGTATCATATGGGTTCGGCAAAGTGTCATCTGTGAGCTGAAGAAAGCCAGCTCCACGCTCCTTAACTAAATTAGTTACCTCACTAACTGCGGTTTCCGGAACGTTGTATACAATGTGCCACAGTTTCCGCGGGTCCTTCGGCGTCCAATCGTTAGGGTAAGAATTTGTGTACGCCTTGTAAAATAACTTAAAAGTCAACAGGGTATCCATAGTATTCTCGAAGCAAGACGCCATGGGCGACCCAGGATTAAGAATTGTATATACGCCGGGGTGGGCCCGTTTTGTATAGTCATTAATATACTTGTATAGATCAATACATTTATTGTTGTCACCACATTCAGGCTAACCTTCGTCAAAAAAAATACCGCCAATGCTGCTACCATAAAGTGTGTACCACATATCGATATCTTCCTCAATCTGCGCGGTCCAATCTGCCAAGTCTCCTGAGCCTAGGCGCGTGAGGAATTTTTGATTACTCACGCCAAGGTAGCCGGTTCGCACGTAGCCAAGGACAGTTTTACCAGAATCCGAAGCGCGCTCAATAACATCTTCCCAGGTCTTGTCGACGGCAGAATCCGGACTATTGACAACATTGGCAACTAAGATGGGTATCTTCTCTATAGGATACTCGATTAGGCGATCCCAGGCCGCCGGGTCTGCGAGCGGATTGATGTACGATGCCACCGCGATCTGCTGCCCTTTGCCGCCACCAGAACCCCCAGTAGGCGAAGGACTTGATGCTATCTTGGTAGTTGTAAGGGTTCTAATAAGTGCTGGCTGAGCATAACAACTTGTGACAGTCGTACAGGCCGTAGTACAGTCGAATTAAGGGGCCCACTAGAAAATACCACATTCCGCACCACATTGTACCGCCGTCTGCTGTGCGCATGCGGTGGCGCTGGGACCACTTTGTAGCGATACTGAAGGGATTACGTTATTTGTCGTGATGGCCCCATTATTAAGGAAGGCCCAGGAGAGAGCAACTGCCCGGGACACCGCGACTATAAGGAGGGCTCCGGTGATAGTCGGGTTCAGCAAGCTGGCCTGGTTGAGCGTCCACCGCACTACTGTGTTCACCGCTGCTACCATCTCTGCCTCGACCCACGCCATTGTCCCCCCGTGCACTAGGAGCCAGTCAGGCACCCCTAGCCAGCCAATTGAATCGGCAATAATGATTTGAGCGCCATATATAAGGTCTACACCTACCTGGCGAGCACGAATCGAGTCAGTGGTATCCTCACCCACGTCGCAGCTGCTCGTGTCCGACCCGGATAGCAACGCCTGGAGGTGTGCCGCCACCGCCGGGTCTAGTTCAATACCCACGTCTCCGGCCGTCGCGCCATTCCCGGCACTTGCGAAGGTCGTAATCACGACTGGAGTGCTTCACAATTAAACGTCAGCCCAGTCACACGGACAAAAAAACAAGGTAATGGCTTAAGGGGGTGTTGGCTGGGGTTTACGTACCCAGTCGCCTTATCCTGCTCAGGAGGTGCCGTGATGGTTATCTGGGACATGGCATCATCAGTTATAACTATGATAGCAGTAGCCGTTTCGAGTTCTAAAGAGTCCTCGACATGGTTTAGGGGAATCTTGATGGGCACCGGGACAACACAGTCTCCCTCGTAGAGAAGCGGAAATAATAAAGCGGGAATCAAGATCCCGCCGGCATAATATACCAATGCCGCCGGGCTGCGCACCTCTAACGCGCCTTGCTTCAGGCTGCGGGATTAGAAAACATGGTTAGTTCCTTCAAGGAGGTCCGTAACAGCTTGGTAGCAATACATATCAACTTCTGTCGCGCAGTTGCTATCCATGGTAGATTTTAGACTCGTCTCTATATCCGGAGACAGATATACCAAAAGCCCGTTTCTACTGGGTCACCATTAGCTGTAACTTCAATTGTAGACCCCGTTAGAGTAGGCGTAGGGACCTAGTAGGCGTTAGATGCCTTACCAGAACGTGTCTAATGGATATTAAAAGAGAACGGGTAACTGGCACGCATCCCTTCTGTGGTATACTGGCTAAGGTTGCCCACTATAAAGTAGTCATCCAGCCCACCTGCAAAGTGTGGCTGAGTAACTAGAGAGAAGAGGGCAACGAGTGAGAGAAAAACACAGACCTAGGGCGCCATTACGTCCTGAGCAAAAGATGGTAGAGTGTCTGGTGTCCCGTTGAGAAAGCCTACAGAGCTTAATATGCTGGGAATAGTGTATTGTTATATAGTAGGCAACCTGGAGAAAGCCCGCGTCCAATTAACTTTTATTTTAGATAAACCAGGATAACAAGTAACACTCGAGACGCCCCTTAGCCACGGCAAAAGCAAAGCTCTATGTTCCTAAGTATATAACGCATACGTAGATAGCTAACAGAGGGCCAGGGATCCATTTAGAAACTAGAAACTGGTAAAGCTAAGCTATGGAAAAGCGGAAAGGCTCGCAGAATTTATATACATCTTACCGTAACCGAGAAATCCTCTTTTAGTTTACACAACACCTAGGACTAAAGCGTCTAAATATCCAATGAAATTGCAGGCTTCATAAGTCTCGCATATACATAGGTCGGCCTAGTAGTAGATATCGCGCAATTAAAGGGACGCTCAGTCCCTAATCTAGTGGTACCTAGGGGTGAAATAATATTCCAAGGAAGCACAACCCCACAAGTCCTGATGTAACCCTACTACACATCCGGGTGGAGAACCTGGAGAGGTCATAGCATTATATAAACCGCCAACGGGCCCAATTACCGACCCATATCGCCGGGGCTTCGAGTTCTTGGTGAATCCCACTAAGCGGCTCTGAAATTAAAAGATGGTAAATTAGTTTAACAAAAAACTTCCGCTGGGCGTTAGCTCAAATACGCCCGAAAATGAAATTTAAGGAAACTAGTTCCACTTTATAGGTATATATTAGCGCTAATTGACCATAACTCGTTATGCTAGTTTGGTTAATCGTGAAGGGTTTTAAGGTTTACCATCATGGAACCTAAAGAGGGTTCTGCTGCAGTCTAAACACTTGTATACATATATCCTGCTTACTAGAGGTGTTCACTAGATCCAGCTTCGTGTGCTTCCCATGATCCCAGGAAGGCTTAAAGATCCATAGGATTAAGGTATACAATCATCTTAGTGTTCAATACCGCGGAATTGGGGAGAATTCTCAGCCCAAGCTCGTAGTGAGGGTTACTACTAGTGTATGCACTGCACTTACTTGCATTGGGAGGAGTGAGATGATGTAACAATGGTATCAGGGGAGTAGGAGGGTAAACGGTATAACAAAGAGAGCAATTTAAGTTCTAGATTAATATCTCAAACAAATCTATACTCGGTGCCTTGGGCTAAATGCTTGGGCTAATGCCAAGGGGGATAACAGTGCTAACCGTTCCCGTACCCACTCTGAATTAGTAGCGTACCTGACTAGTTTACCTGTACGGTGTACCCAGAGAATTCAGGAACAGGCCGGCTTGTAATTTCTGCTTAGACTATAAGGCACCAGTCAGGGTTCCTTAGAACTGTCCAATTTTAACTAACATCCGAGTCCCCCTCGGAGCAAATGTCCCTAATAGTTAACCACATGAAGCTATTTACTTTTAATGAGGCTGTCTCAGAGCATGCCTCGCTTTGCCCTGACCCAGTGGCAGCTGGCACCCTTGAAATAGTCTTTGAAGGTACATGTCATGTATTGTGTTATGGTCCCAATTTCATTGTCAGCTTTCTCTATACCCAGCGCTAAACAGAGACACTATTGAAGCGGAAGGGGGACTTTCTTTTTTTCTAGCACTGTGGTCTATTTCCCAAATAGAGAATTCGCGAATATAATATTCCGAGAATATTCCGGCGCATGAACCCGAGACCTATTTAGTAAAGTAGTACGGATTCTCGGAGTCGATATCGCTTAATCGAAGAGATTTGTTCGGCCAAGCTACCAGTCAGGTGTCGGGGCGGTTGCCGCAAAGCCCCGCAAGGAGTTAAGGGTAACATCGTCTCAAAATGCTTCAACAGCTGACTCGCCATACTTTCTATTTTGATTAGCTACTCCGTACAGTCAGGGTAAAAAAGGATCCTCCCCCATCCTCTTAAACCGAACCAACTACCTTTTAATTAATAGCAGCCCCATAACCTGACTAATACCAGGCTAACAAGAGTCAGTCAGCGTCACTTGCTATATTAACCTCATCTAACTTTTGGAGCAACTAACAATAATTATCCTAATCCCACTGTGTGTACCAAACTGGCTGTCCTAGTCTGTCCTAGTTTTATTGCAATGGAACCCAACGATGCCTTTCTCCGCGCCTTTTTCCATGCGTGCTTTGCTGGTGACCTATCGCAGACTCAGGAAGCCATCGCCACCGGCCGACTAACTACCGAAGACCTCAACAAGGGACTCAAGCGGGCGACACATAGCGCACACCCTGACATCGTGGCCGCTCTCTTCGACGCTGGTGCTAGCGTGTCAACGTCAACAGTGGCCTCTCTCCCCGGGCCAAACTTACAGCAGCAGCCGAGTGTTGTTCGCCACTTCTTGGACCATGGCCTTGACCCCAACTCAAGGCTTTCTAGCGGCGAGCCACTCCTTCCGTACGTATTAGCCTTAACTTGCTAGTTAGCCAAAGACTCGGACCTGCGGGCTAACTGGCTGACTGATTGTCTGACTAACTGACTCTGTAACCAACAGTATGTTAAGGAATCCCGCATCTGTTTACTTATTGTTGTCGGCGGGCGCCGACCCCAACATTTGCGGGCCGAGGAAAATACCCCCTCTAGGCCGCGCCCTTGTGACTATCCAGGAGGAAGACCTTTCTCTTCTTAAGCCGTATATCGAATACGGAGCCACGCTATCAGCAGATCTTCTATTTTTTGCTATGGCGCCGCGCGTCCGTCAAGCAGAGCTTAAGACTCAGTTCCTTCTCAACAAGGGTCTCGATCCGAACGTGACCTCCGATGAATGGGGCACGCCTCTGCACTGTGCCATTCGCTCCGCCAAACCAAACCTCGTTAAGCTGCTGCTAGACGCGGGTGCTGACCCGACAGTTGTATCAGGTGGCCGGAAAACCTATGGCAAAAGTCCTACGCAGGTGGCAGATAGTGTGCGAGATCCTGCTATCCGGGAGGCTATACTTAGTCTGCTTGATTCCCATGCTAGGCAAGATTGCATTTAGACTATGCACCTCGCCTGGAAGGTGGTATTGCTTCGTACTCCTCGGCTTCTTCTAAAGGAGATAGGCAGAAAGACCTGAGGGGGATACTTATTTAGGGCCTGTTTAGGGCCGGGTCTATTTCCCGATCGAGCATCCGCAATTAGTGCTGTGATTCCTAGAGATTAAAAGAGAAAGTCGGTTTTGTCCCACTAGTGCTAGAACTATAGTGACTTACCTTATTGACTGTTGCTCATTTTTAAGTTCATAATTTCAGTCTCCTTAGCTGGCAGACTTTATAAGTCTGGCCAAAGTCGCAAAGAAATATCATTAGGACAGACAACACACGCTTCCTCTCATTTGTATCTAAGGCGCCGTGCCAGTCATCAACTATGAGATTACTGTGGTCGCTAGTATGGCTGGCCCTCACTGTCTGTGCGAATGCGTTTATACCTGGTAAGGATCCTCTCCGCCATACACAAAAACATCGTAGTCCACTCTCCATACTGACAGTCGATACAGAAGCAGCGACGCAAGGCCCTCAGCTTGAAAAGCGCATCTCTCACCTCGTCAAACAATCGCGACCAAAGTGTGGCCCAAAACTGGCATTGGCTGACACGGTCAGACTAAGTACAAGCAACTCACGCAATGTTTCAGTGGGCTTCATCCGTTTTGAGCGGAATACCACCGCCCTGCAGAAACGCATGGAGCTGCCGGACGACAACATCGGCGACTTCTACGGAAAAGAGCTGCCGCATCTTACTGAGCCGATCGTGCCACACGAGGAGGTGCCCACGGCGGAGGAGATGAGCACAGGAGTGATGAAGACTTTCAGCAGCGTGAAGCGCCGGCAGCAGTACAGCACAGGAACGGCACACCTTTCTGGCTGCACAACCATGTATATAATTAGCCGCAAGGGTGTATACACTACACACTGGTGGGAGAATGTGTCGTTCGACCCGGACGACATATGGCGGAATCCAGCAGACCAAACGGACGACGAGATTTTCCAAGCCACTGTTATTGATATATTAAGGAATGGAGGAAGATACCATCCCAAACTAGACAAGAACCTTATTGAGGATGACTATATCCAGGCTTACCTTATCCGCCCGGCCACTGCGTGGAATGAGGAACCTGGTGGTGTCAGCTATCCACAGCGGTGGGCGTAGATTTGCACTACAGTTAATGAGCTTGTACCGAAGCTGTAGAACACCTCGCTGTGGACAGAAATCCTGTACAACACACTGAACAATAACGCTCCAGAGCTCAATAAGGATGATGGAACTTATAGGAAGAATCTCTTCAAGTACAACCCTTTGCATATCTTTGAATCAGGCGTGAAGGGGCCTTTGGCGATACTATGGGTTAAGGACAAGTTTACACCGTACTATAAGGACCACTGGTAAGTTGGCTGCAAGGCTATGCTTTGAAACAATAAGTGGATTGGAGATAACATTATAACTTCACCTGGATAAACTATCCTGTATATCATACTCCAGGATCGCAGTGCTGAATCTTAGTAGATTCTGGCATTTAAACTCTCGCTACACAAGCGCCTAGGCGTAACACAGAGCCGGTAGGGCCAATAAAACGAGCTATATTTGAATATTTCGATCAGTATTTATAGAGAGCGTCGCGAAAAGAATCCGTGTGGCAGTATCTGAATTCTCCAATTTGATTGGTTAATTATCCACAACTAACAAGTGTCCCAATCCGCATGGATATGGGTCTTGTTCCTTTTGATGGTGTTTCTTCCTAGCAAGCTATTTTTCTAAAATGAAGACAATTATATCTCAAGGCCACTTGTATAAGAGAAGTGGAGATATCTATTTGTTACCCGTTTACTTCGGTAAGATCCAAAATTAACAAAATTGTGGCGAAGCCCAGCAGACAAGAATAAAAGTGGGTAGTGGGACTAACGGGGCCCTGACTCAGGAACGACGGATCACGTACTGTCACTTGCACTAGACTCAGCTACTTTTCCGCTTGGCTGGCACAGATATACTCCTGCCAAACTCAGTTAGTATCACATACTGGGGAAACGACCGCTTGGACCCTTGGGGGTCATGGCGCTAAATTATCTACGCTATTTAATACACCCTGAGCCGTATAAAGTAATACATCCGTGGCAAGCTAATAAAAGCTTTCTTGACCCTCGGCTAGCGGCGTTAGTAGATATTGCGAGGATCACCGAGCAGCAACTTTGTAATGTTGTTATAGCTAGATAATCCAGAGAGACAGAGTATCTGCAAAGAACACTATATAAGCGAGCAAGCTGCTATACATAGTTTAGGGACCTTATCAAGAAAAGTGGTATAGCTCAACCGTGGTCTGCTATCACTAGTATTAACTCTCATGATTAAAACCCATCGGGATACTATAATATTTATAAGACCTAAGATTAAACTAGCAAGGGTCATTGTAACTAGGAATCTCAGTAATTAGACGGTAACGAATCCAGACATGGGAGAAATCTCGTAATACCATCTTGATTAAATCACGCCTGATTAGGGAATATGGTGAGGTTTTACCGTAGTACACGGACATGGGGAAACAGAAAAAGGGATACAAAAAAACTGGTAATACGAAGATATATAGCCAGTCCAGTTGGGTATGTCGTTCCCAAAGATCAACTATCAACCTGATAGGACTATTATGGCTATAATCCTTTTACCGCAAATCAGGGGAGAAGGTCTTAGATGTACCCACGCCGTGGGCGCCCTACACCCTAGCAAAGCTAGCAGGAGGCCCGACTAATCAGGGCCGGATTCAGGTATGCGGGAGTCGGTTGGCTAGAGTGTTTGTTAGCTAGGAGAGGACTAGCTATCAGTAATAATATAATATTAAATATTCGGCCTAGGAGAGACCGCTAGTAGAAACACCAGTATCATTCCCGTAGCTTAAATTCAACTTCACCTGGCACCCGTCTCTCTCCCTCTACTATTTCAACCTGAATATCAGTCTCGGCATTCATGTCTCTGAATCCCTGTATTATCTCAGGGTACAGATCCCTCATTGGTATTACCTTTATTAACAGGCGAAGTCCTTCGAGACGAGGTGCGGACTTTTTCCGGTCTTACAGCCATGATTGAAAAGTCTTCACTAGGTATTCACTCTCGAATTCCCATTCCCATTTATTCTAAAGACATAAATTGTCAGTGACAGTCAGCCACTGGATGTTTTTTGAAAGTGCTTCTACTAGACCAACCATATTTGGCGCCAAGGGAGCAAGTCCAAGCAGAAATAGAATCGGAACTTGCAACCTCTCAAGCATATATAGTCCACTAAATATTTTGAAAGACCCGCTGATGGAGAGTTCCGGAAAGTCGATGTTATGCTGTGTCATGCCTAATCCTGCCAAAATAGTCAAATCTGTCAGGGTCTCCTGAAGGTGAGATAGATCCACTGCAATCTGATCCAAATCAATAACATTCCTAACAAAATAATCCTCTAGATCCTTGCGGTAGTGCCAATCCCATCTAAGCTTCCGAAGCCCTCGGGTGACTACAGCACTTGGCCCAGATGCCCTTCGCGCAATATTATCAAGTCAAGCGATGCGAGGCTCGATGGTTTTGGTGGATAGTCCCCAGGCCATACAAAGGTAGCAGGATTATCCACTAAGGTTTTTATCCATTGAACCGACGGCAAATAAAAGGAGGCGAGAGCGTCCGCCGTGTTTCTGATGTTCGAGTGTCTGTACGTATCGAAACCAGGGCTTGGATACACAACTGTCACATCCTGGAGATATATAAAGGAAGGGAGACGGTCATCCTGAGGCTCCTGGCAGAGGGCCGAACGGAACATTATTCCCATAATGCGACTTTCTCGGGCAAAATTCACGCCCAGATAGAGGCATCTCAGATTTGGGAGCCGTGAGAGTAAAAGTGCTAAAAATACGTCCACCGTCCCCGCGCGCAGCTCTTGGATCCACTCTTCAGCATATAGGATATGTAACCTTTCAATACATTTCACAAAGTCATCCAAGACGGCTTCGGTGACTAGGAGTTTTGGGCTTTTCTTTTCAAAGTCCCAGATACTAAGTTTAAAAGAGTCACTATTGAGGATCATAGTATAGATCAAACTGGCCAACTCGGACCTGTGCACAATGCTTCGTAGAAACTGAATAATCGGGGGGTTCTGAGCGTTTGTCCATGTCCATTCAACCTGGTAGTAGAGGTACGGCTCGGCAATAGAGTGCCAGTTCCTACATGTAAGACATACCGCATATAGGTCACTGGGCGATAGGGGTGCGAATATCATGTGCAAAATCTCTGGAGAGCTGCTGAGAATCGAGCATACTATTTTATTCTATTTTTCTCCCGACGTTGCAAGGAATGCTCGTCTAGGCAGAGAGTGATATTAGAGGTCTGGTCTCAGTTACGAGCGGTAGGCCAAATAAAACATCTAAAAGGATTTACAGAATTTCCTAGCATTCTAGTTTCACCAATCAAACCGCGAGAACACAAACACTTAACACTAACTTGGTCTGTTAATCTAGCCTAATGTCAACGGTTGGCTGCCCGCCCAAGGTTCAACTACGGTGGACCAAGCTGGAAATTTCCCCAATTTTACTAATAGCAATTGACTATTTAATTATCCTAATCAATTAGTAAGATTTACTAGGTTCTACTTCATCGTTATATCTACCAATTATAATTGCCGAAATGTTCGGATTATTAACCAGTTCAAATGTTTGTCATAACTCAATTATGCATTATTTTACCGCTTTGCATCACTGATCGATAGCTTTAGGAGAAGCTATCTCTACACAAACACTATTTCTATCTCCACTATTCCTACTGTTGTAGTTTAATAGTATATTATTCCCTCAATATGTACTGTTCCTAGAAGTTATTTTTTTATGTTGATACATAGTACGCTTGATGTATAAGTAAGGTGGAAAATATAAACCTAGCAAAAATATATAGTAGGTCAGGATTTACTACTAACTATTGGTTAACAATCCAACTGTTAATCAGCCGGCACTCTTAACGCTTGCTAAGCCTTTTATTTATACATAAATTGGAAGAGATCCTAGAGTTTTGTCGCCCTAGTACATCGTAAGGCGCGGAACTGGACAGGGGTAAATTAGACTAGTTAGCTAGCATGTACATAAGACTGCAGGATTTTGAATAAAATAGTAGGTTGTACAGTCTCACTTAGCATCTCTAGCGTCACTCGCTGTATATAAGTAGTGACAGTTAATAGGGTCCTCAGGCCTACCACAAGGCGACACGCGATGTACCCTGTGATAATTGAGCAAGTAAATTAAACCAACTAATATTTCCACTGTAGGCACATAGAACTCCGTCCAAGTCGCTAATATTCTTACATCTCTGCTAATGCAAAGTAGATGGATACTTGCTTGGAGATTTTTCTGATAGCAGCCTGCCAACTATCATTTTGGTTATTTGAATGGTACATATTAGCTGGTATTACTAACTCCCAATGCGGAAAACACCCTACTAACCTACTCTGGTGTATTGTAGGGCAAGAGTCTCAGGTAACTCATCTCAATGTAGTCCATACCCCCAAGATCCATGGCTATCATGACAATTCTTCCTTCGCCTGTATCACTAGGGGATTTACTCAGGAGCCGGCCTATATTAAATCCTGCTAATATCCTATAGTGTTCGAAACACTGGTCCTCTGTTGATTCAGTTGCGACTTCATTGGCGCCTTCACCAGTTAATAAATTCTTAATAAAGCTCCACCAATGGTTAAAAGCCTTCATTGGCAATGCTTCCACTGCTGTATTGCCTTTTGTAAACCCTTTCGTGATCGGAATTCTGCCCGCCGCTGTTATGAACTCGTGGAGTTTAACAGAAGCCGCATTGAATATAGAATAGGCGCTATCTCTAACACTGAATATCGAATACTTGACTGCATATACCCCATTGTACTCCATGGCCCTGTTATTTATAGCTGCTTCAAATTCAGTACTATTTGCAGGGAAGCGTCCATTACCAGTTATCGAGACCACCATTAGAAGTGGGTCCGAGGGCTTTATCTTCCAGAGGTCTAACAGATTCAGAATGTTGAAGTCCACTTGGAAGCCACCCGAAAGCTTTTTAATATGTCTTTATAGCTTTTCGGCGAGCTTCAAGGCACTTGTTCCGGTGCTGCTGTAATAAATATATACCTTTTTCTTAGGAATAGTTGGTACCCCATTAGTAAGGCTCTTGGTGCCATTCTCAATATATAACAAGTTTTGTACCAGTGTAATGTGCTTGGTCACCTATACATATTTAGTACATAAGAACTGCAGTAAACGTGGATAAAGTAACGTACCTAGTCTTCCCCCACTTTCACAAGTTGGATTACAGGGGCTTTGACAACATTGCGTCGCCGGTACCAGGACTTTATAGGATCAAGTCGGTGCCTTGCTATCAGCAGCTTTAGCTGATAGTTTGGAGCACCACCACGGTGCCACACTGGCACTATGGAGCCTTGCGGTGGTGCTATCCAATAAGGATTAGAATTGAGGCGGTATCCGTGCTTCGAAGCATGCTCATCATCAAATCGAGTCCAATCAGAGGAAGCAGCCAAGGTCCCGATGCAGGAAACGCCTTTCTATAGGAAGGACCACCGAACTGCATAGTTCAGCTCTGCTTGTGCTCGTGACTAGGATACATTAGCGTAGTACTCAACCGGGGGGGGGGGGTTTCTGTACCAGCCAAACGAGCT
Organism: Aspergillus bertholletiae; assembly: GCA_009193595.1. Classification (NCBI taxonomy): domain Eukaryota; kingdom Fungi; phylum Ascomycota; class Eurotiomycetes; order Eurotiales; family Aspergillaceae; genus Aspergillus; species Aspergillus bertholletiae. Next base: position 703 of record ML736456.1, on the reverse strand, counting down.
GTTTATAGTCTGGTAGATCTTCCATGGCTTCAATCTCGGTGTATTTGGGGTTCTTCTTGTAGTTCTCAATATCAAACCCAAGGGCTTTAGCAACATCAGGTAAAGTATTATATCAAAATGAATTGGCAAGATTACGGACACCAATCTCTGCGTCCATATACCTAGGCCCCACGTTAAAACATTCACACATATTATATCAATATATGTTAGACCTACCAGCCAATAAACGGTGCCGTAGTATACTGGACACCACCAATATCAAATCCAAGCCTACTAAGTGCTGGAAACTGATACAATTTCAAACCGAGCTTCTAGAAATTTTCGAACCTCGGATAGCGGATTTTAACTAGATCACGGAGCTCGACTGGCACGTCGGCCCAAGCAGGTGCGTTGTTTTCTGCCATAGCAACTATAGGTAGAAGATCCCACTGGCTCCTTGGCTCTGGTGGAGCCCACCCAAGCTCAATAATGTCTTATATTAGCTCGACGTTACTAGGGTCCCCGAGAATAGAACCATCGTCTTACCGATACTGTATCATATATTAGTTGTTAATCCTCGTGAAAGTAATCACTGTAGATGCTTACACCAGCAAAGTTAAGCAATTGCTATTATCAGCCTTAACCGCACAATCATCATTATTCAGAAAGGGAAGCCATCACTGACAGCCTATTCACTTGCCGTCAGTTCTAATTGCACAATTAT
>ML736455.1:0-17724 GCA_009193595.1 Aspergillus bertholletiae | reverse complement strand
GAAATGCCTTCCCATTTGTCGTAGAAGAGAATTAAAGATTCTTCGGTCACAAAAACCTCTTTGAGGTTTACTAGGTGTTTATGTGAAGTTCTTTTAAAGCGATCCATTTTTCGCTTGTCACCCCTCGCGGTGATAAGCTTACTGACGAACGAAATGGGCATATGTTCTGTGAATTCGATGGCATTAATGCCGCCCCATGCAGGCTCTAAGCCAACAAAAAGGCGGTCCATTGTAAATGGATTTCCATACTTAACAATATCAGTTGCTTCTTCACACATTGTAGGCGTCTCAGCACGATCTTCTCGGCATTCCTGAGGCAAAGGCGTTTGGAATGGTGACCCTAAGGGCGGCAAGATTGTGGAACGCATGTTGTGAACGCAACCCCACAGGGATAATTATTTCGTTGAGTAAGTACAGCTTTAGATGGTGAATTATACCATAGACTGATTTTCACCGACTATAAAGTTAGTCTGTCTGATAAATACCTAAGGATTTTATAGCATATCTCAAGAACTCAACTCAGATTTCATGGCACTCAACAGTTCAGATGTTAATTAAAGGCTAGGGGCCTCTCAAAGCTTCGTCTCCCACGGATCCGTAACAGTTGTACTGTAATGCACTGATGAAGCGGCAATATTACAGCAATTAGGTGCAGAGGTACGACACAACTTGTGCATTACCGGGCATTGTTGAGAAAGCCTTGTCCATCGAATGATAAGGCAAGCCATAGTTACTTTGTTCCCTATACGGCCTAATCATAGGTGTCTATAGTAATTGTTACGGGCTAGTATCTCTATGATACCGGCTAGCCTAGATTCCGGTACTTTTTTTGTATCTTTTTCTTCCTGTGGTTGCTCAGTTCTAGAAAGGGTCCGCCCTATATTCCCGCCTGGTAATTTAACGAAGAGCCGTATTTTTCCCTATTGCAGTTCGGATACTTCCTTATCCCTGTCGAACCAGAACGCCCGTGTAAAAAATGTATATTACAATTGCAAGTTATATTGGCCCACCGGGTAGGAGTGTTATTACCGTAAAAATCCATGTACCTTACATTGTGAGAAATAATTAAAGAAGCTTAATCTCCACCTGCTTTTCAACTTCGAATAGTCTCCACTTTACCGGACCTATTCGGAAAAGCCGATTTGCGGGAACATACCAACCAGTTTCATTAAACCTAAAGCATATGTGACGCATACTGAACTTCCTAGGAAGATAGAATAATATCTGAGCCTAGCCAAGAATTATACAACAGTCACAAATATATGTTTTTCTAAGATACCACTGACAATTTAATATAGAAGGCTCAGCCTTATTTTGTAATTTACCGAATGCCCCGTAAGAATAAACCCTGAAGGGGAAACTTTGGACAGATGCAGTCCATCTGGACGACTCAGTCCATGTGGACAACAGGATATAGCTGATTCGCTGCAGGCCGAACGTTCAGCCTTTTTGGTTAGATAGCATACTGGTAGAAGACAAGCACTATCAATTCATTACATACACGGTCCATCAGGACGATACGGTCCACTGGGACGACACAGTCCACTGGGACGACATAGTCCATTGGGACGATACAGTCCATTGGGACGATACAGTCCATCAGGACGATACGGTCCACTGGGACGATACAGTCCACTGGGACGACATAGTCCATTGGGACGATACAGTCCATTGGGACGATACAGTCCATCAGGACGATACGGTCCACTGGGACGACACAGTCCACTGGGACGACATAGTCCATTGGGACGATACAGTCCATTGGGACGATACAGTCCATCAGGACGATACGGTCCACTGGGACGACACAGTCCACTGGGACGACATAGTCCATTGGGACGGTAGGGTCCATCGGGACAACACAGTCCACTGGGACGAAACGGTCCATCGGGACTAAAGGATTATGACTGATTGGCCGCAAATTGAACATTCTGCCTCTTTAATCAGCTAGCGTACTGGTAGAAGCCAAGCACTACCAATACGTAATATACATGGTCCGACCGGACTACGCCGTCCAACAGGACGATGCGAACCGTAGTATGCCTCTAACCAGTAGGCTCCAAGGCTGGAAGCAAAGCACTATCATTTCCATACATAGAGCCCACCAGGATGTCTTAGTAGGCGTAGCGTTAGTGTTGTATCTACCTTAGCGTAAAAGAAACTAATTTATCCCTAGGTTCCTGGAATTTTAGGATGACCAGGAGCGAGAGTGGTCTAATTCAAATGCATCCCAACGTCCAGTTTCTAGCCTGATAATATCCTGTGTTTTTGTCATTCACTGTCACGATCTCTTGCAACATGAGTTTCGAAAATCTGGCGAAAACAGCTCAATCAGGAAACCGTACGACTATGCTGCCGTCGACCTTTCCGCAACTATCAAGTAACGAACAGCATGATAGTGAAGAAGACTCCTCAATCTCACATGTTCAGCATTCCAACGCGGCCGGCGTAGTGTCACGTGGAATGTCAGAGAAGATGCCCAACGCGATGCCTCAATTGCGGGAAGAACAAGAGCCCGATGATGATAAATCTTTCCTGAGGTTCGAATACCCATCTCAGCATTACTTAGTATTATGGGAGATCGATCAAGCAGGCAAATCCTGGCTAGGCTTAAAAAACTGTGAGAGGTATCCATCCAGAGTGATAATTAAGAAACAGTCAACCCGACAAACGGCTACCGAAATGAAACGTCTGCTATCAACTCATAACGAAAACTTGGTTAATCTGATCGGCGTATTCCTTCATCAACAACTAGCATATCTTGTTTATTCCTATCATCCATTTGCCATCGACCTAGGCGTTGCTTGTGCGGCGCCGGATGTCCGTTTCTGCGAAACTGACATTGCCACTGTTTGCAGGAGTGTTTTAAAAGGGTTACATTATATTCATGTCAGCCTCTATATTAGCCATGGGGATATCATCCTCAAAAATATTCTTCTGTCTGAAGATGGGAGTGTCCGTATTGGTGAGCGTTGTATCTGCTCACATCGTTGCCAATCTTACTAATGCCCACGTACAGCCAATGTTGGGCGCAGCCTGTTACAAAATGATGGACTGAGACACAAAAGGACAGATATTGAGAATGTAGGGCTAATGGTTATTCATTTGAAGGAGCCGGCGACGATTCTGGAAGATAGGAGACTTCACCTTTTTAATCCGCAAAACATTTCGGATTCCGGGAAGCACTTTGTAGAGGAAACCCGTTCGGCTCCGTGCCACGTCTTGCTGAAGGTTGTTTTGACAATTCGGGGTTCTTATCTATAAACTAACATATTTCGTCTCATTAGCACGAGTATCTGTCCCTCGCGACCCCAGACGGTGAGTCCTGGAGTTTGATGCCTATTTACTATGACGCCGTACGCTATTCGCCGTGCACGCCCCGGAAGATCAGAGAACATGAAGTTGAGATTTGATCGTCTCCACGGCAGTACATGTATGAGATAGTCATCTCGCCAAAGGGACGGTGACAGCACATGATAGAGTCCGCATGCTCTCTGCTATAGTGGCTCTTGTCTTTTTCTTCACCTTTTGTAAATTGATATGATGTAACTTCATTTATTTTTCTGTAATTACGACTAGTGGTTCATTACCTCTCTGCGTATTAAAAATGTTAGAGTCTGGATTGTAAATATGTAAATTATGGGATATATCACTACTGCAAAGCAATTAATGTAAAGCATCAACCTGCCCGCTTGAAAGTTTCTACTTTGGATCTAGACAGCCTATTACTGTTTTCCTCCATCATCTTAGCAGCTTTCTCTGACACCTTATTTCGTGAAATCCCTGTTTATAGGGATATATTTTGGCGTAGGACCACCGGATGCCCTCCCTCATGGAGACTCTGCTCAGATCACTTACAACTCTAGCAAGTTACCACAATATCACCAGTTATGCCGTTTAATCCTGGTACAAGCCATGTTGCCCCTGAGGAGAGCAATTACTTCCTCGGGTTTGCAAAAGTACGCCTTCGTCATCTATCTGGTGAATATCGTGAAAGGAATGTCTCTAGGTATAAGAGAGCTCTGAAAGCTGGCCAATGCCCTCTTACCGACATAGAGAACCATGTCACTGCACTCATCGAGCGAAGCACTCTTGATAGAGCTCTTGACCAATGCGGAATTCCTCAAAGCGCCCTTACCAATGGAGATGACCCTCCCGTTATCGCATTGACGGCGTCCACTGTTCTTCCCTGCCTACATGGGCGAGATCTTCTCGAAGCGGCGAAGCGCTCCCCCGGTCGAATATGGATTATAGCCAAACTGTTCTCAAATGGTATGACCCCTAGTTTGTTTTCCTACCTACATGAGTGTAGACTTATGCTATCATTTGGGTCTCGACCTCTTTTAGTATGCTGAGTATTTCATGGATTAGAACTTCCCATACCTTTACGCACTCAACTCGTGGAGAGATATTCTTGTCCTGATGGTGCTTCAAATGCCGAAATTTTCCAGGCCCTCCTTCGTGATCAGAAACCTGGCTGTGCGAAATCATGGCGTCATAGGTTCCCATCAAATACAGATTTTAAATATGTAAGACGAGTCGATGAATCAGGTGGACTCAGGGAAGCTTTCAAAGCACTTATCCCGTATGAAGGTCTTTGGGGTACCTTTACATTTCGAAAGCTGGAGCATGTTGTTTCACCACGATGCTACGAGGTGCGTAGGTAACTCCATGACTGAGTAGTTATGGACTCTCTAACATTTTAAAGGCAATGATCCATTACCTGGAAGAATTATTCGAGACCTGGTCACTGTTGTTTCCCGGTGAAACTGCATGCCTCGTCGATACACAGTCGGTTGGCCTGATTGAGGGCAGGATGCCCAAATACTCTACTTCTGATAGCTCTCAAATAACGTCTTTGATGAATGATGGTATTCTATTCCCACGCCTTTCCAATTATGCTGAAAGAGAGAGACTACTCCAAGCTTTGCTCAGCATTAAAGGGCGTATATGCTCCTTGGCACTTTTTTTTGAGGATGCGCGCTGCCTCGCCGGGCCTGTGAAAGCTTTGCGTGACCTTTTTGCAGTAGATACTCATTTGTCTGTCTATGATTGTATTCTCAAATGCTGGGATGGACAGATGGAAAGCCAGTTAATCCAAGTTTCCGAGACCGAGTACCAAAAAAAATTATTGAGCGCCCTATATCGTCCACAGGAGGTCGAGGGAGCCATTGCATGGTCTAGCTTTCTGCAGCTCTGGCTGGTTGCATTCCGCTACTTTATTGACCCTCGCATTGGCCGACAAAGAGCTCAACAAGACGTTCAGCCTTTATTCAGTATGCGTGGTCAAGTGGAACTCGCAAAATCAGCGAAGCAACTAGGCTTCCGAATTTCCAAGAGCAGTCTGACTGTAGCCGACTCGAATGCACCTGCGCTCCACTATACCTTCGAGACACTTCTAGAGGGCTCTGGGAAAGAGGTAGATGCAAGAGTAGCTAAACAGGTAATTCTTTTGGCAAGGAAGTTTCGGCAAATGTTTGGTGAGCTTGGGTGTAGCCCACCTCTGCAGCCACCAGAATTATCGGTCGATTCGGATACACTGAAGCCCAGCTGCCGGGGGGGACGGCCTCTCAGGCAAGAATATGTTAAGGACCGCTCCTATCTTTTCCTCGGACATATATATGGACCCGACCAAAACAGACGGCTTCATCCCAGCTCATTCGCGGTGATCAGGGATATATTCTTTTCCTTTTTTGGCAGAGAGCCTCTTTTGAACTTGGATGATAACCAAAACACATCATCTGTAGCGGTGGAGAAACCAACCGATGAAACCCTTACTCCGGCCCTAGAATCTAAGCACCATGAGGCCACAGAAGAAGATCAACCGCACGCACTGAAAGCGCCAGACTTCTGCCCACAGGTCAAGCCCACGGATAAGACGGCAGAGAACCCTGAGAATCCTTCTCCACACTCTACTGAGCCTTCCACCCCTGTTTCCCTTCATCAACATCCTTCTGGCTCACCCGGCCGTGAGATGGATGCCACTCGGACCGTTCCATTAGCGGCTGGTTTCGAAGATGAACTTAGCAAGGCCCCCGTCTCTCAAAGAACGCCAATTACCATTCGTCACTACACAGCTGGCCAGATATTACCAATTTGGTATCAGCTAGGGGCTCCAAATCTCGTTGTATTCTTCCTCTTCGGTTCAAAGGAATACTTTAAGTTCTTTACCGATGATGTTTTGGCGATGCGTTTGGCTATCAATGATCTTTCTAGGGATCACTACTTTCTTATTTTTAAAGATGACCAGATATTATCCCCAAGACTTGGAGAGCTGGTTAGAGAGGCTACTGACACGCGTCTTCTTCTTGTAGGGCAAAAGAAGAAGCCATATGAATTAGAGAATAGGATAGCCGGTCTCACGAAGGAGGCACTAGAGGACTACATATCGCAGTATGATGTTCGTACCGGGAAGCGACGAGCTGCTGCAGATCATGGAAATGCAGAGCAACCTCCATCGACCCGGATCCGGAGATAAATACTCAAGAACAGACGGCCACGGACAGCTGTATGAGCGGTACCAGGACCCGCCAACTCTTTTGACGATATGTAAATGTTGATCCAGCTGTACTCAAAAACGGTTTCACCTACAAACACAGGTCGATTTCTCGCCAGCCTCGCCACCAGGAACTTGATGTTAGTGTAATATGGAACCGGAGAGTTTTAAATGAGGACAAGTATTAATACTACAGTGGCAAATATGCGGATATTGCTTATTTTTTTATGAATAATACCATGAGATCCAAAGTAGCCGGCCCTCTCACTGAACCGTGCTAAGATAGCTTCTGCGACTAGCAGTAAAACTGGCGCAATAATTCTCAGCTGCTAGTCGTTCACAATGTTTGTACTAGGCCATGCCCAGTGAAGTGAATCTTTATGCTCCAATCACTGAGCGATTTTCTGATTTCTAAGCAGCTGTCCGGTCTGGTTCTTGATTAGCACCCACCCCTATTAACCTTAAAGTGTATAAAGTGAATTACACCAAATTTGCAACCAGATAGATTAATTTAGACATTCTCGCTAAGACCTTAAGTGCAAAAAGACATGATCTAGCATCTCTCTCGGAAATTATATCATAGGGAAGTTTTGTATCTCCAAGTGAAGAGTGGAAAGATGGTTCTTACAGAAATATAAATGAACGAGGGAAATGGAAACAGGGAAGAGGTAAAGCAAGATAAACCCGGCATTTATAAACTCGGCAGGCGCCGTACGACTTTACAATTGTAAGGACCAGCTTCCATGGCTGCATGGCTCGTTACTGTACGAGGCAAAAAGATAATGTGTGCAGGTGTAATGACAGTCATTCTTCCAGATATAGAAAAGCACAAGGAAATATAAGGTCATATACAATGCTCAGCACTGGACAAGGTAGCTACCGTACTCATTGTCACCAGATAGGCAAGTATTAATCTCGACATCGTGGTGATTAAGGTGGCAGGTAATGTCATCATAGAGAGTTACTAGGGGTTTATTAGTATATTCCGACAGCAGATAGAGATTACAAGCAACACAAGAATAACTAACTAGTACAGTTGTCACGCAGCGTGTACTCGAAGCGTACGGACTTAACGGTGGTACCACCGAAGGTCTGGCACTTATTAAGTTTGTCACTATAAATTCCCATCTCACCCCGATTCTGTTCGAAACAGCCAGGTTCGCTGTAGATGCGCAGCTGGACGTAGCGGGGGTCATCCCGAGGGGCAGGAGCCGCGGAAATACCTATGTTAAGAGCAACGGTAGAGGTAAGGCCGGTGCTGAAATGCATTTTGATAGTTATGTGGTAGTTGAGGGTTGGGATAAAGTATGGTTTATATGGGCTATAAAAATTGTGGGGCTACAGTCCTCTGATTGTTGATGGAGGTGGATATTTCTAGGGGCATAGCTTGCCTTTAATGCTTTTGAATCGACAGACAACTTACCCACAGAGAATGACGCATTTCCAGATTGTGTGTACTAGATAGTATAAACAAAACTCTCATTTTGGGACAGCGGGTTACACTAAAAGTTCAAAACCGGCGCCCGGGTCTTGTATCCTTTGATTGTTTCCCCACCCCTATGCCAAAAATAGCCTAACCTCTTTTGAAATACTCCAATTCCTGGATGAGAAACTGTATGGTATTCAAGTCACTTATGACGGTAACAATACTATATTCCATGTTTCGCTAATACAAATCCTACATGGCCCGACAGCTCGCTTTGTTTCCCAGCCCCCCCATATTTGTCCGTATTAGGTTATCTTCCCACAACACTTAACTGGTCAGTTGACCGCTTAGCAAGCTTCCCCTTTAAATCTTTATTTTGGCCCACAATTTCGGCCATTCTCCTGTGTCCACATCGCCACGAGACTAACCAGACACGGTGGCTAATTTGCGGGGCAACTCCTTTGTATTTTGGAATTGAATAGACACTCCCTATCTACTGAATTCTCTCTGCTTGTTGGCTCATATCGAATTCTATCGAATATCTTAAAAGAGTATGTTGCGAGAAGAGGGCGCTCCAACCTTGCGTCCTCTTAAGCCGCGCCCCGAATATGTACAGCAAAGCAAAGAAAAAGTCGTTAAGCCATGCAGTGCGAGACGAAGTCGATCGTCTACCGCTTGCACTGAGTGTCGTAGGCGGCGAAAAAAGGTGACTTTGTTTTATCTATAAGTTCACTGAACAATGATACATAGCAAATTATTCTGACATCCTGCCCTTCCCAGTGCAACGGTTATACGCCATGCGAACAGTGTACCCTTTATGACCGTGAATGTGTCATCGACCTGCTAAGTGACAAACGTAAGAAGATGTATCCCAGGGCATTGGAGCAAGAGCTTCAATATTACCGCACATTTTTACATCAACTGTATCAAGTCATCTGTGAGTGCGATTATGCAGATGTGGAACAACTTGTCAGCCTGATCCGAAAGGGGGGAACAAAAGAGGGCATCAAAAATGCCGTTGAAGGGTATCTACAACACAATACTCGACATCCTATATCTGGGGAACCTAGTGGAAAGCACGAATGAGGTTCTACTGGCAGTACTTTTAGGGAGCTACGGCTTTTCCACATCTGATTTGGACACATCAAAGGATGTCGGCTGTGTCATATGCCTGCCTCTAGCGTCGTATTGAAAAAAAATTAATTAATTACATTAATGTATTATTATTTAGATGTAGGTGTGAGGTGCAGTAGAAACTTATTAGGAAGATATCTGCCCACTAGCTAGAACAAGGCTTGATAAACAATATAAGGGAATACCACTGAGACATGACCATGAAATTTTACTACATTAGAAACTTGTATCTAGCAATATATTCATCCTACCCATTGGGAGTGATAGATTCCCACCGTAAAGAACCATCCATAGCCTAAACTAAGTGCAACTAGAGAGTTCCATATGCAGAATCGTGGCGAAAAACTTCCTTTTTTGCACTAAGTATTTGCGCTCTGGATCGCCGCAAAGATCCCTTCTTGAGATGCGCCAGATCGTATAAGACCAACAATTCGATCTACTGTTGGTTGATCTTCACTTTCTAATAAGTCCAGAAGTTGATTCAGAAATCCTGTGTAATAATCCACATATTCGGCAGTGCTAGCAGGGCTATGAGGGTTTGTAGTTGGTCTTCCCTGACTGTTGTCATGGGCGCTAATTTCGTAGATTCGGCTACCATTACTGCAAAGTGTTTGCTAGTCAGCCTATGAATCCACAAAATGTTGGCATAAGTTTTGGATTGTGATTTGTTTACCTTCCTGAGCTCTGGTAGTTTTGTTGGACCATTTTTGCTCAAGGGGCTGTTACTTTTTGCGTGATCTGGAAAGGATATTTGGTATCTCAAGAGCTGTTAGATTTGGTATGAAGTGGAATGAAATACATAAGATGATCATCAGTTAGAGACAAACGTTTACTTAAATACAATAGGAGTTAGTTAGGCTTTCTCTCCTTCGGTGGATAAAGGTGAACCTTGGGACATGGGTCTCCAAACAGTTCTCGGCCGGAATAACAAACCTGCGACCCGAAATCTTGTTTGTTTTTTAAAATAAAAATAATAAAAGAAAATGACAGTATATGTACGTTTCTACGCCCTCTGTCTTTTCTTCGTTTCTCTCTTATCTCTCTAGTTATTTCTTCTCGACAGATTCATATTGTTACAATCAAAGCTACTCCAATGGTTGACCTTATGCACTGTTAATTTGAGAGCCAGCCATATGCATCTAATGAACATTGACGTTGGTGACAATCCAAAAAAAGACGAGGAGGTACTTTAGGTTTATGGGGGCTATTGTGGCTAAATATATGTGTCACATTCTCAGTACACCTAATACGATAGGTTACTGCGACTAATCCCTATAGATTGTTCGAAAAAGCCTCTCCTGTCTGTTCGGGCCTCACGTGGCCTTCCATATTAAACCCTGAAGAGCTCAATGTTCCATGGATGGAAAGGTAATAATGGCATGATAATTCGATTGGGATCTAAGCCATGGAGCTATGATATTTCATGTTGGTGGCAATGAATATAGTACAATATATTAATTGGCATCGTGCTTTGTTCCTCAATTGACGATAACCAACTATATACGTTCCACATATATATCATCACCATGGAAGCAGGAAAGAGTAGAGAATCCCATTCCCAGGTTAGACATTCTTCCATCATCATTAGGATATGGAACACTGAGCTGATGCGTTACTAGACTCTCACCGGAGATGACAACGCTGCCTCCGCCTCTATGGAAGGCTGCCTCATGGAGGACTGCTCAGACAACAGTCCAGAGTATGTTTGCGATAAGGCAACCCAAGCAGCTACTCACGAGCAAAAGGAACGGAGGTATTTTGACTCGGGTGATTTGGCCCTTTCTGCAGCCTATAAAGTTTTGATGGCGGTCCAATTCAAACTGGCACAGCCCACCCTACACGTGACAGCATTTCGCGTCCTTATGCCCCGGTTCCAAATACCAGTAATGCCAACAAAGATACCAACAGACACGTTAGTGGCAAGGAAAGTCAAATTCCAGAAATGATAGATAATCCTCTACACCAGCAAATTAATAGTGCGAGTATGATGCAGAAACCAGAACGAATAATTTAGGATAGTCAACTTTTCTGGCAATGCTTCTAAGTCCATCAATGAGAACCTTATGCGATACCCATGTTAAATTGGTACAAGGAGACCACAAGCTTAGCTACAGCAATTTAGTGAGGTAAACCTATATTATGATTTCTGCTGTGTTATTATTTTGTATGTATTCAATCACGTCAAGCTTATTATCACATGGAAACACTTTTCTCCGCTAGGACAGTGATACATGTTGCAGTTCAACAACTGGAATAATGTTTCCTTATCAACGGATATGAGACAACATCCTTCATACAAGGCATGTACATGTATCATAGCTGGAGACGGTACTTTACAAGTATATACTATGCAGTATGCCCTGAAACGAACGAGGAACGAAGTGAGAGGAAGGGGAAAAGTAAACGTGCCTGTGAGACCGTACGCAAAAAAGGCTGGACCTCCCATAGAAACCTGTGCTTCCATGCACCTCCCCCATTCGCTCCCCACTTGTCTTGTTTTTGCAGTGCTTCGTCTGCATGTTTCGCTCTTATTATTGCATGAATTTCTGCTCTATTGAACTCTAGCGCGCTTATATTAATATGAAGCACTTCAACATATTACCGCACATAGCTCAACTGACTCTGTTCTGTGGTTTGATTGAGATATAATTTAAGTTGTGATGTATATCACGCATCATGAGCCTGTGACCACTTAAAAAAATATTTCAAGTTCTTCCGCCTCTAGTAATCCTATTTTTTTAGGCCTTGGCAGACCCTTTGATATGCCTCCTTCTCCCTTAGTTATTTCTATCCTGCGTAGTCAGAACTTCATACACTGATATACCTACGTTTTGATGTTTTGTTTGATTGCCACTTTAGGTATAATCCAGACCATTTACCAAGGTGTACAGGATCATTACATAATACATCCCAATATACAAGTAAATGGATAAGAAAAACAAGTTATGAATCAGTATTTCTATGACGTACATTATATGCTACAGATCGAATAGTGATTCGGGTCTGTTGACCGTATAGTAGTATACTATGGTGTATAGATAAGCCAGCCACCGATAAGGAATATCAGGCCATCCAATGGTTAGATTCTCAATAAGGATGCTTGATCCTTTAGGCATAGAGCCTTTAGCTATAAAATAGCGGACCGTTAGTAGTAGTAGGAGATCAAGAACCTGTTTCCTGTCTCAACAGTATCCAGTGCCTGCCTTTGATTCCCCCCCTGTGTGTTGCGTCATATGTTACATCTCATAGCATGTATATGTTTGCTTCCTGTTTTTCAATTATTTGGGCATAAGCTTATCTATTCCCTATCTAGAGTGGTAAGTTACATCTAAAAAAATTTAATTGCTGGTATTAATGATAATATGATGCGACAGTTACATCAGTCTTGCTGAATGCATCCATGTCATACCATAATGACACTGGTGGCGACTGTATAAAAAAATATAAAGGGCAAGCCTTGAACCAAGTCAAATTATTGACATTAAAAAAGTATTTGTTAACAAATTACCTTCCTTAAACATTGGAAAGTGAAGATTCTAGCTTTTAACCTCAACAATGAAGACAAGTACTATCCTGGCGGGTTTGGCGATGGTTGCACCCGGAGTCTATGCCAAATGGTGCCGAGATACCATGGATGGATATTGTGGCAGTACTCTTATTGGTATTGGTAAGCTATTGATCTATGCCAGCAAAAGCTGCTTTATTTCTGATTCAATCAATATTTAGGAGACTATTACGATGACATTATTGAGGAGCTCCTGCGCGTTGGGCAGCCGGTCGATATTTCCCATATAAAGCAATCACTATTCAACTGCCATGGGTCCCATGGTATAGAGTTTCGGGAATACTGTCGTTGTGGTTGCCATAACGCTGGCTGGGACCGTAATGACTATTGCAAGAGTTGCGGTCGGGAAGAGTTTGATATATTTTTTTAAATCATCTGTATTTTATGCTCTCTTTGACTCTATCTATTTCCTGAAGGGAGCTAGTTCTGCCTACTTCTAAGTTTAGTCTTTGAATTATTACATCTTGCTGCAGTTCCTTTGCTTGCATCTACTAAACAGTATCTATCTCCTACTAGCGATACAGTTATATCCTGCGACTAATTATTAATTCCCCAATTTCAATTTCCGTTTCTCTGCTTAGTCCACTGTTCCTTTCTGTCAGAAATGCCCTGAAACGAACGAGGAACGAAGTGAGAGGAAGGGAAAAAGTAAATGAGCCCGCGAGACCATACGCAAAAAAGGCTGGAGCTCTCATAGATAACCGTATTTCCACGCACTTCTCTCATTCGCTCTCCACTTGTCTTGTTTTTGCAGGGTGTTGTCTTGGCCTTAGGGTTCTAAGGCTTCATCTGCAGGTTCTCTTATTATGATTACTCGATTCTCGGCTCTAATGTAGTCATCGTACTCATACGCAATACGACTTATTACTACGTGTGGTTTCTATAGAGCTCTCTATTCTCGTTGCTCCTGTTTTGAGCTCTGACTGATCATTCGCACAGTCCTCTCAGGAATCAAGATTTGGCATCATGTTAAGCTCTCTTTGGTGACCATCTCTTTGACCTGTGTGATATGTCTTTCCTCGCCACTTCTAATATTATTATTTGAATCCAGTATGTGTCCTTTCAAAATACAGTCTCATATTCACCATTTCAACTTTGTAGACTTATGACGTGGGAGATTCGGTACCGGAAAATGCTGTCCCATCGGTCCTGTCTGGATTGCAGTTGTCGGGTTGGTATATCAGCCGCTAACCAGGCAATTCTCTGCCCAGCTTGCCGATTACCACGTGCACCGCCTCGTATTGAGACACGGTCATGCTTGGACTGACAGATTCCCGTTCGTGCAGAGTCGTCTGATGTTCGCTGTGCGCGTTGCCAGTCCTCACGCTGATATACTCGGCCTATCAAAATAACTCACAATTTCTTAGCTGCTTTGTCATCATCTGTTCCAGTTCTTGCACATTAGTTAAACTTTTTGGTTTAGTTACTTAGTCGCTAATTAAGTCTAAGGATAATATCAGGCTGAATGTACCTTGTAAAAGTGGCAGAGACACGCACATTCTCCGCAACAGTGAATTAAGTTAATGTAATAGGTAGATGCTCTGGAACTGAAATATGCACATACTAGTAGATCCAGGTGGCCCGGGCCGACCAAAAAATTGAGTCGTTAACGTCATATCTCTTAATAATTAAACAAGGTTCATTTCATACACAAAAGCATCATTGACGTAGATTGATCGTATGAAATTTAGTTGAGACAACACTTTACGAACAGTGGTGTGGTCATTCTGATTGATTTATTAGTTGAACCGGAGTTGAGTAATTCTGGATTTCTTATGAATCTTAAATATAAGCATTTTTGGAATTCTAATATCTCCACGAATACTCGAATGGATAGAACATGCCACAGCATTGGAGTAACCTCAGCTATATCAATATCCATGAGTCTATGGTTACAGTAATTTCCACTCTGTAAGAATGTCTCATTATGCTTCATAACAGCATAAGTTCGCTACTGCTTGGATAAAAGAAAATGGTGTTTCTGGCTATCTTAAGCCAAGTAGATACTGGATATTTTTTGATATAATCTACAAATTACATTTTTTTTTCTCGAATCCATCATCTTTGGATAGTCTAGATCTAGCCTTGATGCAAACAGTAATATCTGCACGTCCTGAAAATGAGTAGCTGACGTGTCCTATGTATCTATTTGGCTGAAAACGGAATCAAAAGTCTGTTGTCTTGCTGGGTTTTATTTGTCACCCGATTCTGTGAAGGATATACGTAATTGTTCTATAGATGTGATACCCTTATAGCGAAGTTGTCACATTCCGTCATTGACTATTTGCAATATGCGCTGTCAAAGATATCCATCTATTTAGCAGAATAATGCTGCCTGACACATGGACATTTAGAGCCAGGAATGCCACAACCAAGCCCAAAAGCTGCACATTATCAAGTTAATCCTGGAACTCTATACATTGTCAGACTCCCACAATATGAAGACTGCACGCACGTATTGTTCTTGTTCTTCTCTCTGCTGTTTCAAGCCTAATTCCGTTAGCTGAATGCAAAGGCTGCTGTAAATGGTTTGCATACTGTGGAGAGGACTTGATATATTCCCACTGTACTACATTATCCAACCTGCTATAATTGCAAGGTGCTGATATTCTACACAGGATGCCCAGTAGTTACAGGATATTATTAAGGCTGATAAATACCACCCCCCATGGGCTGAGCATGCCCCAAATGATGCACTGTTTCAGTGCTCAAATGCTGGTGAACCGTTTTATATTGGGTATTGCTACGGAGGCTGCATTACGAAAGACGCTGGCCACGATGACTTTTGTGGAGATCCTATGATTGGCCATATTGGCCTGGCATAATGATACCTGACATGAAGAACTTTGACCTCCTTTTCCTTTTCTTGCTTTTAGCAGTGCCTCGATATGGGTTTTCCGCTATTTAGTTACGTTTCCTTATGTCCATTGGCGAATGCAGAGGCAATAGAAATACTTCATACTACGTATTGTAACGGAGAAAAATTGCGATTACTGTTTTAGTTCAGCGCTTTTGAACACGATCAAGACGCCTTATAGAGCTCTGATTAAGCTCTGGACTATCATTTATAAAGTCCTGCGTTCTATCAATACTGCGATGAAGACCTCGTACTGTAGAAGGAGATGAAGACCTGATGGTGGTGGTGGTGTTGCAATTATCTCAAGTACTGGCTCATCTTTACGAGCTTGAGCGTCACGTAAAGGCTTCATTACCTCCTCTAGATTAAAAGGATAACACCCGGGCGACGTTCGCAGAGACCGTGAAAAAGCTTCAAATACCGATATAGTTGCTCTACCAAAATAAATAACAAACAGATGCCTGCTTCGTCATCGCCTGCTCACAATCTTACCCGTTAAAACTATTCTATCTACTCAGCCCTATACCTTTTCAAGTCAAAATTGAATACATCACGTCTTAGCATATGCCTTTCTCCCTCCTTATCGTCGTTTCAGGGTCCGCAGCGTGCGTCAGCGCGCGTCTTCCAGTCCAGTACTTTTCAGGAATATAGTTGTTACGTTAGCTATCCATAAGTAGCTTAGTGGATCTTGGCAATAGGGTTGGGGAAGCAATTATAGGATACAAGGCCCAGGCGCCGGTTTGAATTTTAGTATATTGAACCTGGCAACGCTAAAGTTTTAGCATTGGGACCACGAAGCCCATTAATATGATGATACTGGTGTTATCTATCTATAATTTCACATGAGGGGAAAAAGAAATGTTGTGGGACGGTGTGGGGAAATCGGCAAGGAATGTACAAACATTGCAAACAATGGTCATGTCACAGGGCAGACCGATTTCAAGAATAACCGTATCTAAGCATTGCAATAGTATAATTCATTTATGGAAGGCGGCTTCTTGTATTGAAAGCTTCGAGTCTAGATTTTACGTAGAAAAATAATCGGTGTCGTATTTTTAGCTTGTTTTTCTATGATACTTAAATCCAGGCTGATATGTGCCAGAGCGGTTGGTAAGATTCACTTTTACCCCTGTAGGAAAAGAACACTCATGGGAAAAGGGTTACTTACCTTGGTAACTTACACAGACCCACAAAGCGGACTTATTTATGCCCGCGAAGATATTACTTACCGCAACCTAAAAGGATTGCTATATAAAATGATCAAACTAGCTTCGGTCACTATTCTGCTGACCCTATCCGGGAACACTGATCCGGTAAAACCCCCTAGATAGGAAGAATCAGACCTCAATTTACGTCATTTTGTACCCTTTAGCTTTAGACCTAGCTACTACTGCAATCTATCCTTTCTATCATATGTAATTTACCAGGGTGACATGTACAGTGCATACATAGCTGTATCTTAAGGCTAAACCTACCATTAAACATCAACGAGCCGGTGGGTCTAATGCTGGACACAAAAATAGGTGTTGTTGTAATATTACCGCTACCCCAGGTCCATAACTATTATGTATTTCCTCTTTGACAGAGGAAAAATACACTGAAGTAAAAGACAATGTAAGAAAGAGAAAAGAAAAGCCTTACTAGAGGAAGAGATTAGGCTACTCATATTATTTACAGGTATTGCTGTTTATTACAAAAGATCTGATGATAATTAGAAGGGAAGCGCGTCCATTTCATTGGTTTTTAATTTTTTTTTTTCAAAGGTCACTGATACTCGAATACGAATCCTGGGCCAACTTGTCTTTTATCGATAGGTAAAAAGTTGCAGGACCAAAAAATTATAAATACTATATCCTCTCTTCAGCTTCTTAGCCTTACTAAACACATTTACTATCTTCAACAAAGCATCTTTCTCAATCCTGATAATACTTTTTAAATCAACCAAAAAAATGGCTCAGAATAATGCAGGCAATAGCGCTCCAGCAGGCACTGTGGGCGGCCCTGCACAGATTGCTCCAAGTACAACGGTTGAAAATAATAAAAATAACTTGCCTGGTGCTTGGAATCTTATCATGGAGAATGCTCAGTCAAAAGAAACCTATGTTGCGATGAAGAACGCTTTTGATGCTGGATCCGATAGCATGCAAGCCGCAACGGCCTTCTTTATCGAGCTAAATGAAGACATCCGGAACTACAATGTGCAGAATCAGGCAGATCGAGAAAGGGGTGTAATCCCTGAAGGTAAA
>ML736454.1:0-17897 GCA_009193595.1 Aspergillus bertholletiae | reverse complement strand
TTTTTTTTTTTTTTTTTTTTTTTCCCTCTCTACGGAATACTTTATTATTATTTCTTTTTCCGTCCCAAGCCCTTTGTTTCCGGTCACTCTCTGCTTTTACTTTTTTTTCTTTCTTTCTTTCCCCCCAAACCCTCCCCTTACAGTACCTATTAGGGTATGGAACGTTTAACTAGGAGGATTTTAATCCATGATCGACATTGCAATACTCCATTGTGTCCGTGCTCTGTTCCAATAATGGAACAATCGACAAAAACAGAGCATAGACCACCGACCCCCCGGCTACTGGGAATGGTCGCCTCACCTGCAATAGCTTCATGGGCGGTGGGGCAGGAAATTTTACAGAGGTACCGCTCAGCCTATAGATGATCGGGGCACGGGCTCGATGTAGTAATGCCCGGCTGCTCATCCTGAATGCTTAGTGGTAGAAATGGTATGGCTTAGTATGCGACAAGCTCCATGCATCGGAACTGCAAGGCCTGCAGCGAAGTATACTAGTCATAAGCGACCTTGCAGGGGGTCTCCTTCTGTCCGTATAACACTCTAGTCAAGGCTCTTCTGATTCCCTGCTCCACAAGTGTGATTCATGATATCGTTGGAACAAAAGCTAGCCAGTCGATTCCTTCTGACCATGCAGAAAAACCTGGACGCTGTTGTCTGGCGCCAGCTGGTGATAGGGATGCAGATGTATGCCTATAAGCATGCTATTATACATGATGGGTGTACTGTAAAGTACTACCATCTGAGCTTTCGTACTTTTGTCGGGCGGGTACATACTCCTTGGGATTATCCCTCGTCGGATGGATCCTCTTCGTTTATCTCTTTTCATTTTTTCTTCCTTTATTTCTTTCTTCTTCTTCTCTTTTCTTTTTCTTTTTCTAATTTACTTTACTTTAATTAAAAGAGATTCTTAGTCCAGTTCGTAATATTCGATAGTCCCCATCAAGGACAAGCTCTCCGCAGTGACAGACAGATCCTCCCGAGGTCGGACAATATATGAACCATGCGTATAGCTTGATATTCGATTGCATTTGGAACATAAAGGATTATAGGTCTTTCGTATCTGCTAAAAATCTCCCTTCGGCCAATCATGGTTATGAATGAATGATCTAATCGAGACCCTTCACATAGTTGGTCCACTGCCAAGCTATTTCCAGGTACAATGGGGGGTATTCCATCCGCCTAAATATGAGAACGGTCTTCGCCTATGCCTAGTTTTTTATTTTCCTTTCCTTTCCTTTCCTCGTTTGTCCCCTTTGTCCCCAGAGCTGACACAGTTGCCACGCATATGTTAGTACTTGGGCGAAGCGAGTGTATGGATGAGGCGGCGCCAAGTCCTCTAAGTCTGAGATACGTTGGTGTGGTGATCAGATAACCTCATCTGCAGAGCTATGTTGCCTACCCACTTAGACACTAGGAGCTGGGCTAAATCCAAGGTAGTCATGATCTGTCAAGGTCCACATGTACATGCACCATATTGGGGGTAGTGTGATTGGGGCCGGTATCTCATATCCAAACAAGCGGCGCAATATTTCAGAGCAAGGGTACAGTAGGGGGTTTTTCTCAATGCTGTTAACAGAATGCTTGTTGCGCTGACAACGCCGTACACCTTCAGGTTGAGATCGGATAGAAGAATGTGGAAGTAAGAATGTAGAATTACTTGATAGGCGCAATTCCGTTGGGCCCACTCATTTATATGTACAATCGAGGCAGGTTTCTTTTCTCCTATGGACTGTTTGCCTCACTAACCCCTCGAGTCACACAAATACCACTGATTACCTGGCCACCCTACCGTCAATGCCGAGCGTAGATCTCGCAACTGAGCCTGTGTAGTAAAGTATAAGCTGTTTTTCCTGTTGTGGATACCCAAATGATTTAGGGCAGAGACCCCCGAGATGACGCAAAAAGGTTGGTATAGATTTTAACATAGATTTAGGGTTACATTTGACACCAGAAGTTTAATTCAATGGTTCGCATCACGAAGATCCGGAAACGAAGGCCACTAGGAAGGTATGTGCTTAGGCAGTGTCTCCGTAATGAGGGGTTTCATCAGTAGTAGTTCGAAGCGCGGTCATCCCTCAACCTCTCGTCGGGGCGCATGGAGGGGTGCGTACAGCCTGATTGGACCCTCTCCGATTACCTTTCCAATCCATGGGTCAGTCATCCTTCAAATCCCGTGACAGCACTATCAAAGACAAAAATAAGAGCAAAAAGCCCCCTAATAATTATACCGATCGGAATAGCTTCGATTACTGCTCGAATCCACTCCTCTGCGTCGATTTTGCTGTCGCGTCCCGTTGGCGAATCGAACCGATCGCGCTGAAAGCTCTTTTCCCCTCACGCCCGAGCCTCGGAGATAATACATAGCTGTCATCGCCACCGCATATCGATAATTTTACGTCACATCCCTATACTCCTTTGCCTCGTCTGTTTTCGTTATATATATCGCGTTGGTGTATACCGTTCTCCGACTACAATCCGAGACTGCAGCTACGCGTTGACGACTGTCGACTTCTTCTCTTCCTCCTGTCAGAATACTCTTGTCGCCCCCGCGGAGCTCTTCCAGTGCGCCGTGAACCCTCTGTGGTGAACACGACGCTCTGGTCCTCGGTTGATAAGAGATTCTGACATATTACAACTTGGGGCACATGAGTAGCAAGCTTTGGGAGTTCTTTTTGCGCGATGACGTTGATAGCTTCCGGCGGGTTCTGGCAACTGCCAGCTATACCTCCGGTAGCCAGCGGGCTTCAGGACCTAGTGGACCGTCTAACTTCAAGATTGGAAGCCCTGGGGGTACCATAGTTTCCACTGGTCTCTCCTTGAAAAATAAGAAATTGAGCGGAACGTCGCCAGGCAGCCCAGTCCCCGATCGAAGCAATACACCTCGGGGTGGAAGGACAATATCTCGGGAGGAATTGAATGCTCGTGATCAACTCGGCAGAACATTACTCCACCTTATAGCATCGTCGATGAAACCTACTGCGACCGACTTTGCTGTTGCTTTGCTGGAGGTGCCTTTTATTGACATATATGCACAAGATTGGGAGAGTGGGTGGACTGCGCTGCATCGGGCTTTGTATGTGGGCAATGCCGCTATTGCCCAAGCGTTACTGACTCGCGATGTACGTGATGCAACGGATTTTAGTAAATCGGGAAATACAACCAACGTGAGTGGTACCTTGATAAAAATTAAAGATCGAGAAGGATACAGTCCCTTTGATGTATATGGAGCTACAATCGCGTCTCGTGACATCAAGAGTATTGTCTCTTCGACGGCGAATGATCCAAATCTTGCCGATCTTGACAATGTGGATACGGCCTCCATTGCTTCCTCGCAGCCGGACGATTTCGATGAAGATGGCTACTTTGCAAAACGAGCATTAAAACCGAGAACCAATGTACTAGGTGACGAAGTATTTACATTCGGGAGCAATAAGAACCTGAACCTTGGTGTAGGGGACCAAGATGACCGCCAATATCCCGAGAGGATAACTTTTCGACGTCCAGATCACCTCTTGCAGCGGTTCTTTTCCGAGTTCCAGGAGCAACGGTTGGATGAAGGCAGTTCAGATCTCCAGCAGGTGCGCGGAGTTACGGATCTGCCAGCGTTGATAAAAAACAAGCCTATCAAAATCCAGAGCATTGCCATGTCTAAGCTGCACACAGCCATTCTTACTAATGATCCAGAGTCGAACCTGTTCTTGTGCGGCTTCGGCCCCGGTGGGCGGCTAGGCACCGGCGATGAGTCCACCAGGTTCAGCTTTGTCTGCATTGAGACCGGAGGGTTGGCCAACAAGAAGCTTATTTCTGTTGCCCTTGGCCAGGATCACACTCTCGCAATAACAGAAAGTGGTGAGATATTCAGCTGGGGAAGCAACAAATTTGGTCAATTAGGTTATGGTCTTCCAAGAACCAATAATCGAGACGATGTGCCAATGCAGAAGACTCCTCGACAGATCTTCAACCCATTCAAGAAGGAAACCATTCTTGGAGCTGCTGCATCTGCGATACACTCAGTCGTTTTCAGCAACTTTGGCCTTTATACGTTTGGCAAGAATGAAGGTCAGCTTGGGCTTGTCGACTCAGATGCCCGATCTCTTGAAACTCAGACGACCCCTCGGCGTGTCGGAGCATCTCTTTTTAGTGCTCCAATCCAGAGCGTGTCCGCCATCGACCAGGCCACGGCTATTCTTCTTCAGAACCATGAGGTTTGGGTGTTTTCACAATATGGCTACTCGAGATTGTCTTTCCCATTGGATATCAGCTCGAGTTTTATTAGAAACAGCTTCATGTCTACCCGATACGACACTTCTATCAATCGTATTATTAAAATAACGTCCGGTGGAAATACCATATGTGCGTTGTCTAGTGCAGGTGAAGTCTTCACAGTACAAGTCAACCGCACGGAAAACCCACCGAGTTCGACCTCTACCACAAATCCAGCTAAAATACGGAACTCTTTATCTACGCCGGCTCGAGTGTGGTCTGTGAAAAAGGCACACATGGCTGTTAGAGACGTCGATGTTGGACAAGATGGCTCAATCATCATTTGCACGGCATCTGGATCGGCTTGGAGGAAAGAAAAGCGGGGGAAAGCAAAGGACAGTTCATCGAATGACCACAAGTTTGCCCGCGTACCTGGGCTTTCCCGAGTTGTGGGCGTATGTAGCAACGCATTTGGAGCTTTTGCAGCTATTCAACGGAACTGTGATGTGACCAGAGAGCAACTCAATGTCGACCAAAGCACATTGTGGAAGGACATGTTACCACTCTCACCTTTCAACTCTGTAGTAGGTTCTCTTGCCACGGATCAAGACAATGTGTTGAACTCAGAGCCCGTTATCAATATTAAAAAAGCCATCATGTCAGCGTCGGATATCGAGTCTTATTTCCGACCGCTGCAGACCGGACCGTTCCCCGGAACAGTATGGGTCATGACCACCACCTCTGACATACGTATACCTGTGCACGAGTTCATCCTGACAGGGCGCAGCCCGGTTCTGAGAAAAGCGTTCCATGATCTACGACATGCACAGTCCTTCTCTATTCCTGACGTGCTTACAATCAACTACGATGACGAAGGATACGCACAGCTCCAGCTCCAAGGGGTTGATTTTTTGACTGTTCTGAACATTGCCTTCTACTCCTACACGGACGATGTCTTCGAAGTATGGCAGCTAGTCAAGCATGTGCCGGAAAATGCATCTAGATATCGCCAGGTCCGCTCCGAAGTAATGCGTATTGCTACGTGCCTAGGCCTTCCTAGTTTGGAGAGATCCGCCAGGCTAATGACGGAGCCTACGAAGGTTCTGAAGTCAGACATGGAACGCGCGATCAATGATATCACGTTTTTTGACAGCAGTGATGTGATTGTGGAGTTGAAGAATGACACTATGAGGGCTCATAGCCAAGTTATTTGCCAAAGATGTCCGTTTTTCGACGCCTTGTTCCGTGGCCGCTCAGGTGGCAGATGGCTTTCCTCCCGCCGTTCAAACTCAACCGACGATATATATGTGGATCTAAAGCATATCGATCGGCATATCTTCGAGTTTGTACTTCAGTATATGTACGCAGACACGGAGGAGCAACTTTTCGACCAAGTTCGAACGAATGACCTGGAAGAATTCATCGACCTAGTGCTTGATGTTGCATTTGTAGCGAATGAGCTGATGATTGACCGGTTGGGTCAAATCTGTCAGAAGATGCTTGGCAGATTCGGTATGATAACTTGCGGCCTCTCCTGATCTGTTCACTGGTCGAGTTGCTGACGAAAGCTAGTAACCACGCGTAACGTGTGCCATCTCCTCAACGCTATTGCGCCTTGTTGTGTGACGGAATTCAAAGATGCTGCGCTAGAGTATATTTGCTTGAATTTGGAAGATCTACTCTCAAACAGGTAGGAATTGAGGCATGTTCGAAGTGTTACTGGTTACTAACCATTTTGTAGATTTTTGGTGGATCTCGATGGGCTATTACTGGGTGCGCTTGATTCTGTTTGCCGTGAGAATCAGCTTTCGAGCTACCCTGTGTCACGGGGGCGCAACTCCGAAGAATATATCTTTGAAAAGTACCCCGAGCTTGTGTCCTTGATAGAAAGAGATAGGTGGAGGAGGATAGATTCGATGAGGCTTCGATCACACATCAATCAGATTGAGGCTAATGAAGGAAAGCTTCGAACGGCACTCACGCCTTCGACACCCTCGGGGCAGAAAACACAGCAAACTCCTACTAAGGAGGCTTCAGCTGCTACGTCACGTAGCCCATCATTGAGGCCCAAGCATTCCATTAGCGATTTGATGTTCCAGATGGATGACGAGAATCTGCTCACACCAGGGGAATCTCTTAAAGGAAAGGTGGCACTCCGTAGCATCAAACCAAATGATGCCAATGAAAACCGCTCATACCCTGACTCACCAGCTTTGGGTTCTAGTCTGACAGAGGGCGGATCATTGGACGGCCGAAATTACCTGGATGACCAAATGGCCTCCCCACAGGATGCTATACTTGCAGAGTCTCCAACTGAACTGCGAGCTAGTGCGCTGAACGGGAAAAAGAACGGGTCTCTTACCCCACCAGACGCCTCTCAAAAACCATGGAGTGCCTCAGTGGTTTCTGGCTCTAAGAAAAATCTAAAGGATATCATGAACGAAGCTTCAGAAAACCGTGTTTCGAATCTCAGCCTAGGCATGTCTTCCGCCCCTCGGGAAAGCAACAGCAACAGCTTCACTCCAAAACTGTCCCAAAAGGAGCGCAAGAAGATCCAGCAACAACAAATGCAAGAGATGCTTGCTACCCAGAAGAAAAGCAAAGAACCACCCCAAAATCCATGGAAGATGGCTACACCTACCAAACCGATACCACTAGGAGCCACTAACGGACAAGACCACCAAACCCCCGAGCCAGTCAAACCGACCCCGAAGGCACCCTCTATGACTCTCCGTCAAACTGTCGCTGGGACACCACCGCCAGAAACACCCCCCGCACAAATCCAGAACCGCAAAGCATCTACCACAAACACGCCAACTCCCTCCAAACCTTCCATCTCAGGTCCATCAACAGGGCCATATCCCAGCCTTCCAGCAACCCCACAGCCCCAACCTCAGCCTCGACCCGCAATCCAATCAGTCCGCCACATCCCCCGTCCAGAACCGTACCAGACCAGCTTCACATCTCCCTCCCCCAACTCCCTTTCCCTAGCCACAATCCTCATGCAACAACAAACAGAAAAAGACGAAATCCGCGAAGCAGCAACAGCCAAACACAACCTCCAAGACATTCAAGCAGAGCAAGAATTCCAAGAATGGTGGGACAAGGAAAGTAGACGCATCCAAGGCCTACCCCCCGTGGACCAAAAGGAAAGCGAAAGAGACAGTCGGTCCGGCCGCGGCGGCCGTGGCAAGGGAGGTCAGGGCCAGGGCCAACAACGCAAGAGACGTGGCGGCGGCGGCGGCGGCGGAGGAGGAGGAGGGAAAAGCAGCGGAAATGCTCCTACATCAGCTCCTTCTCAACCATTGCCTCGGAGCAATGAGTCCGATCAACCTGGACCGAAGAACTCAGCGTCAACGCCCCGGCAACAACGGGCTGGATATGTTGATGCTGCTGCTGCTGCTGGGAGTAATGTCCGTCGCGGTGGGAGAGGTGGTGGCGGTCGTGGGCGAGGTAAAGACCGGGATAGGAATCCCTGATATCATTTTTTCATTCTTTGTTTTATTTTTATCCTTCTTTCTTTCTATCTTCTAACCTTCCGTTTTTTCCGTTGCAATGTTGTCATGTGTACAACGTTTCTTGTTTATGATTACATCTTCTTTAGATTCTTTTGTCACTATAGACGGCGGGCTGTGCACTATGGATCTATTGTAATATGTGTGCTGTGTGTTCATATTTCATGACGTAAGACATGGGAATGGGAATACATTTATTCTATTTTAAATGAGAGATACCGAATCTAAAAGAACATTTGGAGAATCATCAAGTAGCCTTTCTAGATAAACTATCTGTGGCCACGCTTGGAAGCAGATACATTATAATATTAACCGAAGACACCTATGGTCGGGGAATAATACGCAATAGAAGGAGCAGCGAAAGCAACAGAGATAATCTGAACGTAAGGCGTCCCTGATGATAATGTGCATGCACAAGATTGGACCCCGAAATGGAATGATACGCTATACATAATGCACCATAAACGCCATATATGCCCGGGCCTTTGGGGTGAGAACAGTGGGGAAAGAGGGAGCAAGCAATGTTAAAAGACTTAAATCGATAGTGAAGACATGAGGACATAAGTAGAACTGGAGTTGTAGCAGTTACACCAAATTAACCGATGGTGGCTACCTCGCGGCTTTCCCACATCCGACGAATCATCATTTCGGCTTCGCTGGCTATGAATGACGGCTCCTCGGGATATTCTTCCACGGCAGGGGTCGGCTGGACAGTTTCGTCGGATGTAGAGAGAATGCGGTGGGAAGGATGTTGGGATTTGGGCTGCTGTGTGGAGTCTGCAGGTTCGTTCGCGAGGTCGGCCGGTTCTGGAAGATATGTTTGAGAGGCGGAGGGTTTCAAGTCCGAGCGTTTCCGACTGATTAGTTGTTTCGGCTCCGGGCTTGCACTGCTTTGACTTGGAGACTGCTGTTTGCCATTTTGGAGCGACGACAAGGCGGGCGCTGACTTGATCGGTTTGCCGAGGGAGGAATGTCGCTGATGGCCAGAGGTCAGTTTTGTATCATTGACAAGGGACGCCAAACGGCGGAAACTATCCCCAGTCGGTGACTGGAACCGTCGAACCACTGTCAGCTCTAAAGCGGTTTTCTCATACGCCTTGCGGACATGCTTTGCTTCATTGTCGTGCGCAGGGCCGGCCCGCGACGCCCCGTTGACAAGTCCTCTTCCTGCATCAAAACCGGCTCCTGGTCGGGAGTGCGCTGCGGCCATGAACGTCGGGTCCATCGCCGACGGGGATGCGGTCGCTGCCACACCGTGGCCATCAGGAGGGGAGGTGTTCAGAGCGGCGGTGCGCTGCAGCCACAGCTTCTGCTGAGTGCGAGAGTGCGGCTCTGCACCGGGCGGTCGGGCGGGAGGGGATGCTCTTGCTTTCTTCGAACCTGCTCCACGACCAGGGGAAGGGGGTGTTTGGGGGTGATAATGGGGTAAGAAAGAGGACGGAGTGTTGGGGTCTGAATCGGTCCGAGAAGTTGCATGGAAACTATTCTTAATGAACCTCGAGACGCCTCCCTCGATCGACGATGATGTAGCTTGCGTCAAGTTGCTTGGGGTATTGGCCAATGCATTCTGGGACGAGGAGAGTTGCGGTCGGCGTAACCCATCATGGCCGGAAGCGATATTGGTCAGAGAAGCATTGCGGGACAGTGAATCCACTGTGGCTGGTTTTGCTGTGGCCGATATGGAAGACATGGCGGGCGGTGCTTTGGCGGAGTGTGCGGGACTCAGCAGGCGAGATGCGATATCACTGTGGTCTGTAGCGCGGCTACCTTCTTCCCGCTCTTCGGTCTCCGGCGGTTGTTGTTCACGTTGTTCACGGTGTTGTTGTTGCTGTTGTTGTTGTTGCTGTTGTTGTTGTTGTTGTTGCTGTTGTTGTTGTTGCTGTTGTTGTTGCTGTTGTTGTTGATGTTGTTGATGTTGTTGTTGTTGTTGCTGCTGCTGCTGCTGCTGTTGTTGTTGCGTATCACCGTTTTCGTCGGGTTCGTCTTCACTATCGTCGTCCGGCGAAGGGTTGTTGTGACCAAAATTATTCAGGCTCGACTCGGGAAGGCTGGTTGACCGAGGGAACTGTGGATAAGAACGCTTAACAAATGTCAACGGATCCACCAATACCGTCGAATTCTCCACACTATCCTTAGATTGAGCGACGGAGCTGCGCCTAGTGCTCTCGGGTGACTGAGTGGTATCTTCCCAGTCCCCGTCGTCGTTGTCGTCAGAATCGGCCAATTCGAAGCCCACCGTTTTCTTCTTACCCGAGCTGGTATGCGGGCGATCGGTGACCAGGGCCGTTTTCCCCACTTTTCCTACGGCGCTGTTGCTGTTGAGGCGAAGAGCAGGGCTTGAGTTATTCTTTTTCATCGAAGTGGTAGTTTGGTTACTGTCGCCCAAATCTCCATCCCAACGGACGTGATGCGTTCCACGCGGACTTGCAGCGGGCGTAACAGTAGCGGGAGTCGCGGGAGCGGACTTCTTGCGCTGATGATGGCGAACGGGTCTTTCTGAGTCGATTTGGGTCTGAGAAAGATGCCTTTGTAGCTGCTTATTTAGATTTTTGCCAAAAGACGGATTACGATGGTGGTTGCGATGACCACCGCCGACGATATGGGCGCGATGTGGCCGGTGAGAGAGTTTGGAGTGTTGTTGGTGGGCGGTGTTGGAGTTGGCCAGTTCGTTTTGGGTGGATGTCGATCGCGTGACGACGGCGTGTGAGGAGACTGCGCGACGACCCAGACCGGGGCGCTTGACGGGGGATGAAGTATTAGAGGTCGGCATGGCGGTAAGGCTGGGCGACAAGCTGCCAGTGCTGCTGCTGCTGCTGCTGCTGCCGAGGATAGATGGTTGCAATCAATCAATCCCCGTGGCTTTGCGGAGAAACTCGCCGGGTGAACCAGGAATTAAAAAAAAAAAAAAAAAAAAAAAAGATTAATAATAAAAGAATGAAAAAAAAGACGTGCGTAAGAGCAGCTTGCTTGCTTGCCTGCGTGGTGAGCCTTGGTATTAGAGAGCCCCCGACAGCGCGGGGAGCGCGCCAGGCAATTGGTGGAGGTGAGAAGTTCGTTACACCCGAGGGTTTGGATCAAACTTGTTGCAGTAGTAAAAAAAAAGGTCAGGCAAAGGGATAGGTGAACCTGAGCGGATGAGCGGAGAGGTGTAGGATGAATGAGGGGTGGAAAATTGAAGGATTCGAGTGTCTTCCTCTAAATGTCGAGAGGGAAAGAGAAAAGACCTCCGGCTCCAGAAGGGAAAAAGAGTCAAGAAAAGGAGAGGTTCTTGAAGGGAAAAGAAAGAGAGAAGGAATGAATGGATTTGGGTAATACCGTTACGCGTTATGGATCCGGGAGTCTAGACCGCATTGGGGTGGATCGTAGATTTTCCAAGTTCCCTTTTAAATCCCTCCACTTGTCCTCCTTCAACCCGAGACGTCCTCATTGGGCCCATTGGCTTCTTGGAATCTTCCTCTAACCTCATGGAGGACCGATTGGGCCAGCCTGGCAGTCTTGGAACACCATGATATCTTCGGTGCATATTCCATGAATTTCCCTCTATGACTTGCCGATCCTCATACGTCATTGTACAGATCAGTGCAGCACGCAATATCGAATCCCGGCAAAGGCACTAGAGAGGGTGAATCCTGGGCAGGTCCGGTACCTTTTGGAGTACTGTACGGAGTAACGATCCTACGAGTCAGGGATAGATTCTCAGTCATTCTCGACAAGCTTCGGGCCCAGCGCCAGTATCAGCCATCGTACTCCACGATTCATCCACGAAAGTTCGGCCTACGAAGTATACTGGACGACTAAGCACTAAGAGACAGCGTTACCATGGTACGAACGAGCTGGATAGACGACAGTACGATTTAGCTTGATCAAAACGTCTCGCATCAACCAATTACTTTGCCAAGATGAGCCATCCAACTGGACTCGGTTGGAATCTGGAATTCCGCTCCGATTAACATTCCACTGTGACCTCCGCGTATTGTCAGTCTCAATGTACAATACGCCCGCGGATCACCTCCCCATCCACCCACCATCAACCGTCAAAATCTCTCCAGAGACATATGAACTCGCTCGACTTGCCAAGAATATCGTCACTCCCTTGAAATCCTCCGGGGTTGCCCACCGTCCTGCGGGGATTCTCTCCAGGATACTCGCCGACCGCTCGGGGTCTTGCAACAGCGCCGTGTTCATGCCCGTAGCTACATAACCGGGGGCGATCGCGTTAACATTGACCCCTTTGGCGGCCCACTCGTTTGATAATGCCTTGGTTAATTGTGCTACCCCACCTTTTGCAGCTGCATAAGCCGGTACGGTCAATCCGCCTTGGAATGAAACGAGAGACGCGATGTTGATGATATTCCCGCGGTGGCCGGAGGAATCTGGGGTCCGGGTAAGCATATACGCGCCGATATCCCGACAGAGAGTGAAAATGGTGGTAAGATTGACTTGGAGGACCTGCCGCCGTTAAAGTTGATATGCATAGTACTCGTTAGTTACAGGAAAGGGTAGTACCTCATCCCAATCACCATCGGGGAAAATATGACTCGGGTGTCGCCGTTGAATCCCTGCGCAGTTGAGAAGGATGTCGATATCATGCCCATCGTTCAAGACGGTCGATGCTAATGAAGAGACGGATTCCCGAGAAGATAGATCGGCCGTGTAAATCGTTGCTTTACGTCCTAGAGCTTCGATCTGCTGCCTCGTGTCTTGGTTGCTGTCGTCTCTCTACATATCGGACGAGTCAGATTTTTGACGCTGCCGTTGCTTTACTGGTATCAAGAGCCGGCTTACCTGAATCAGAATGATATCTGAACCAGCTTCAGCCATGGCAATAGCCATCTGCCGTCCAATGCCTCGGGTTCCACCCGTTACTAGGGCGGTTCTGCCTCTAAGCGAAAAGAGATCCATCATGGTGAAGGATGGGGGACGCCAGCGGCCATGAATATCCCAGCGAAAGTGGGGCGTAGAAAGCCGACTACTTATAGCTGCTTCATGTTCTCATGCCATGGTTTCTCCTCGAAATTTACCCGTCCTAAGTATGTGACCCCCCACGCCCCCGCATCGTTGCGTGGAGCTTTGGTCTGGTATGATGGTGGGTAGTCAGCCCTATAGACATTCCGTGTGAACGACATTAGGCTACCAAACTATATACAATGGGACTACCACTCTCGAATGCTACCGTCCGGCCCGTAAAACTCCTTTGGGAGCCATGGTTCCGTATCAGCACTGATTTTCCTGACCATGGCCTCATCGATCTCAATCCCTAACCCAACGCCGGACGGGGCGTTCACATATCCCTCTTTGATATCAAAGATCGACTTATCCACTAGATAGCTATTCAAGTCAATGTCCCCCGCCTCCACATTATAATGCATCCCTAGCGACATCTCCTGAATAACAAAATTAGGCGTAGACAAAGCAACCTGAATAGATGCCGCCAGCGCGATGGGCCCCAACGGACAATGTGGTGCAATCGCTACATCGTAAGTCTCCGCCATGGAAGCGATCCGCTTCGTCTCTGAAATACCTCCGGCATGCGCAATATCCGGCTGTAAGACATCGACAGAAGCGTCTTCCAGAAACCTCTTCGCATCCCACCGTGTATACAGCCGTTCTCCGAACGCAATAGGGATCGTTGTCAGATCGGAGAGTTGCTTGAGCGCTTCAGGGTGTTCGCCGAGTAATGGTTCCTCAATGAACAGTGGTCTATATGGCTCCAGTGCCTTTGCCAGCTGTTTGGCCATAGGTTTGTGTAATCGGCCGTGGAAATCTAACCCCGCATCGAGGCCCAGTGCCTTGACCTGTTTTAGACGCTCAACGCAAGCGTCTACGGCCGAGGGTGAATCCAGCCAGTTGACATCTTCCGTTGCGTTCATCTTGACGCACTTGAGCCCTTGGGCGATGCGCGCTTTCCTATCGCGATTTCAGTTATACCCCGGCATCTGCGTGATTGGAAACATAATACATACGCTGCGACCTCTACATCACTGGGCCGGTCACCTCCAATCCACGCATAGACTTGTACCTTCTGCCTCACTTTCCCTCCCAACAGTTGATAAACTGGCACGCCAAGCGCACGGCCCTTTAAATCCCAGAGCGCAATATCTATTCCGGAAAGTGCAGACATGAACACTGGACCACCGCGATAGAAGCCCAGTCGCCAAGCTGTCTGCCAGATGTGCTCAATATCACTATCACTGATGAGTACTTTCTACCGACGAACGCAAGATATCCAAGGTAAGATAGAGCATACTCGGCATCATAACCTACTAGTCTCGCAATGAGCTCATCCAAAGCTCCCTCCACAGCCTGTGTATGGCCTTCTAAAGTACCCTCACCCCAGCCGAATCGGCCC
This sequence comes from Aspergillus bertholletiae, assembly GCA_009193595.1. Taxonomy (NCBI): domain Eukaryota; kingdom Fungi; phylum Ascomycota; class Eurotiomycetes; order Eurotiales; family Aspergillaceae; genus Aspergillus; species Aspergillus bertholletiae. The sequence continues at coordinate 3,830 of ML736454.1, read as the reverse complement.
CGTTCGTCGGTGACCTTGACGAAAAGCCACCGAGGCTTCACACGGAAGTACTCAATTGACTTGATTTTGGCCATGTCTAGGGTTCTGGAGGGGCAGATGGATGACTATGACTACTGCATGTTTCATTTCTGTAGAGCTATATATGCAATCGGGTCGACGGTGCATGATACTACATACTTCCCCGCGTGGGGGTTGTCACAGAGCCCGGGGAGCGAAGAGCTGTGATGGCCCGACATCCCACGTTCTCGCTGTAGAGCTTCATTCGTGGATAAATACGTAGAAGCTCAGCGCTCCCCTCAATACACATCCTTGACAAAAGTGAGCCTAGATCGGTTGATTCAATAGCACCCTGGTTACAAGACTAGGTCCTCGGAAAACCACCCCCTCCAAAAGCTATCGGAAATAAGTCCGATATAGAAAAAAAAAAAAAAAAAGAAAAGAAAAAAAATACTACCCGGATGGACCAATACATCCCGAACCACCGTATGGCCCCTCGTCTAGTAAACATATCGAAAATTCAAATTCTCCTTATCCGTCAAATCACTGAACGCCGTCCGATCCATCTCCAATTGCCTCGCCTCCTCACACTCAATCCCCTGCAACCGATCCCTTCTCCGATTCTCCCACGCCAGCACCGTCCGCAGCACAATCATTAGCGCGATCTCCACAAAATGAGACACGATCATCGACCATATACCTAGCGGGTACCACGGTGCCTGCGCCTTTTTATAGAAGAACGGGCCGGCGATGTTCCCCGCGCACACACCGATGAAGATCATCGCGTTCGTGACGACTTTCTTCGTGTGGCCGGCGATATTGGCCGTGAGGATAGAGAGGATGAGGACGAACGAAGCATTATAGGACCCGGTGAGATAGTAGCAGATGAGACGGCCGACTCTGTTTGATTCGGGGAGGTAGCAGAGCCCAAAAGAGCCGACGAGGTTGGGAAGGAGGAATAGAATAGTCACGTAGCAGCGGTTGTTCTGTGGAAGGCGGTCATTCAGCCAGATGCTGAAGAGGATCATCAAGGCTATGAAGGCCCCATAGGGGATTTGCATGAGAGTTGTCACCACTGTATTTTTCAACCAGTCAGTACTATGTTTATCAGTCCAAACCAGACAATATTTTCAGATTAAGTATTGCCCTGGCACTGTATAGGCACAGGCATATATATATATGTATACGTACAAGTCGAAAACCCAAATCCCTTCAAAATCAACGTCCCGAAATTCGAAATCCCCCCATTGGGGATATTCCCCGACAGACCCAGAAGGAGAAACACCCACACCTTCCAGTCCAGCAGGGCCTCATATATCTGGGCAGGCTTGAGAGTCTTATTCTCGACGCCGGTCTGGTTCTCACGCAGGCGTTCCACCGCGAGCCGTTTCTCCCGGCGCGATAGATACCGCGTCGTCACCGGGGAGTCAGGCAGGAAAACGACTATTAGTATCCCCCAGAGAGAGCATAGGGCCCCGATGATCAGGAACTCGTATTTCCAGGAGGAGAGAGAGCCCTTGATATGTCCGATCCCGTAACCCAGGAGACCACCGAGAGCGATACCGACACCGTTGGCGGTATACCAGAGTCCGATTCGAATTGGCTGTTGTCGACGTGTGTACCACATACTTGTAATGAGCATGAAGGCAGGGTCACTGTCCCCATTTCTCTGTTAGCCTTAATGTTTGTTTTATATTGCCCCGAAGGATGGGTGTATGTATGTACCTGCATGCTTCAGCTGCGCCAGAGATTACGCGGAGCACGGCCAATTGAACAAAGTTCTTTGCAGCTGCTGTGAATATGATAATATGATAAGTGTTGTGATGAGTAGGAGGGAGGAAGCTAAACGTATAAATTGTTCTGTCGTAATTCGAGGAAGGAAAAACGTACCTTGGAGCATGAGGAAGAAACCCCAGAGGAAGATGTTAGCACCGAGATACTTGCCCACTGGGAACTTCTGCATGAGGAAGTTGGTTGGAAAAGCCCAAAGCTAGCAGTGTAATTACGAGGGGTTAGTTAGCCTTGGGTGGGCAGAGCATCAAGATATATATTGGTGTGAAGAGCGTTTTAGCAGCAGCAGCAGGGCCCTTCACAGGCACCATCTCACACCAAAGTAAAAAGCACATTCTTACCAGAAACCCGAAATAGAATACACTCGACAACCACGAGTATTGCTCCCCCGATAATCCCAGATCTTCACTAATGCCAAAAATGGCCGCATATGAAAGGGTCGTTTTGTCAATCTACCAGCACCCATTAGCAACCGACCGGCCTGATCAGAAACAAAAGGGAAGAAAATGAAGGAAAGGAAAAACTCACATAGTAAAACGCATAGCAAACCGCCAGAAAAGGCAGAATCATGAGATCGATCTTGCGAACAAGCCGCTTCAGCTCCTCCTGGTCGATATCCTCGTGCAGGTCCTCAAAGTTCTCAAATAGAGTCAAGGCCGTGTCGCCGTTCTGGATCTTACCGGGCATCGTCTCGGCGTGCATTGTCTGGGGCTTGTCTCTGTGGTTCGCTGGTTGTGCAGGAGTAGGAGTTAGCTGTTCTGCAGCCATTGTTCTCTGTGTGTATATGTGTGTATGTGTATGTGTGCTCTAATACTATGGTGTCTGGCTCTGTTCGTCTCTTGCGGAAGAGCAGGTCTTGTATGACGGATATAGGACTTATTTCTTCCCCACCCCCTCCACCTACTACCAACAAGCTACTATAGTAGTGTTAGCAGACGCTGATCTGCCGGTAGTGACGTTTAGTTCCCGTTATTGAACCACGTACGTGGGGGTGCCTCAGATGATCAGACCTGGGGATGGGGGGGGCTGTTCTCCGCATTATAGCCGTGGGGAAGGAAGCCCTGGCTTGACATGTCGGGTTGTCCTTTCCTAGGCCCTGGATTACTGTATTTCATTATGTACAGTGTGGGGCTTGGTTGGTTGAGATGGCATGCTTCCTTGGTGAGCTGTGACCTACTAGTAGTATATACGATGAGTAGATATGTGTTTAATTGGCTTACGGAGGGCTGATGTCTAGATACGGCGTTGTCATGGATGAAATAATAGTCCGGCTTAATAGCCCTATTAGATGTGCTTGGGGGCAGTGGTGTGAATTCAAACGTTAAACTTGGAAGTTAATCAATTGTCCAAATGTATATAGTGTTTGGTATGCTTGATCTAAATCAAAGACGACCTCTCCCAATAAAGCGAACATAGGGAAACCTGTATGTTTCACGACCACCTATCTACAAGGAAGCCCTCACACGACTATCCACAGCCCGCACTAACGCGTATATGGTATCCAAAACCGGGGTCTCCATACCGAACTCCTTTGCTTTGCGAGCCGGAAACCCCAGAATAACATCCACCTCCATGGGCCTCCCGTTCTTATAGTCAGTTTGCATGCTGCTCGTAACACCCGGCAAGGAGTTGATCCTGTTCATCAACTTATCAACGAGCTCGTACTCCAACTGCACGCCACACCTCCGACCAACATCGACGACCTCCCGCATCAAACGACGTGTCACGGGGGTCGCGTCTTCACTGGAATGGAGCCAAGACTGTGTATCGAGCAAGGTCAAGGTAGTAATAGGGTTCCAAGCCGCATTCCAGACGACTTTCTCCCAGCGCTGGCGCTGCATGTCCTCCAGGACCTGGAACTTGGTTTCGCCTTGCTCCAGCAGCGATGCGAATGTGGTCAATCGAGTTCGCTCAACTGTCTCATCCACCGATATATTGGGGAATAGCCCAATCTGCGTATCTTCTGATCTGTTGTGCTCGACCGTTCCCGGCGACGTTTGCGTAGCTCCTACCCATGTCTTTTTTTTTTTTTTTTTTTTTTT